>CAWUFW010021754.1:0-112489 GCA_963921515.1 Calotriton arnoldi | reverse complement strand
AGGCTCAGGCAGCAGTGGTATTTGGGCAGTAGGGGTCGTGCTGGGGTAGTGCTCAGGGTTCTAGGCAGTAGCAGTGGTGCTCTGGGCAGTGCAGGGGTCGGTGCTGGGGGCAGTGCTTTAGGTCTAGGCAGTGCAGTGGTGTTCGGGCAGTGTAGGGGTCCGTGCTGGGGCTGGTGTTTCTAGGTTTAGGCAGTGCAGTGGTGTTCGGGCAGTGTAGGGGTCGTGCTGGGGGTGGTGTTTCAGGTTTAGGGCAGTGCAGTGGTGTTCGGGCAGTGTAGGGGGTCGTGCTGGGGGTGGTGTTTCAGGGTTTAGGGCAGTGCAGTGGTGTTCGGGCAGTGTAGGGGTCGTGCTGGGGTGGTGTTTCAGGGTTTAGGCAGTGCAGTGGTGTTCGGGCAGTGTAGGGGGTCGTGCTGGGGTGGTGTTTCAGGGTTTAGGGCAGTGCAGTGGTGTTCGGGCAGTGTAGGGGTCGTGCTGGGGCTGGTGTTTCAGGGTTTAGGGCAGTGCAGTGGTGTTCGGGCAGTGTAGGGGTCGTGCAGGGGGTGGTGTTTCAGGGTTTAGGCAGTGCAGTGGTGTTCGGGCAGTGTAGGGGTCGTGCTGGGGCTGGTGTTTCAGGGTTTAGGGCAGTGCAGTGGTGTTCGGGCAGTGTAGGGGGTCGTGCTGGGGCTGGTGTTTCAGGGTTTAGGGCAGTGCAGTGGTGTTCGGGCAGTGTAGGGGGTCGTGCTGGGGCTGGTGTTTCAGGGTTTAGGGCAGTGCAGTGGTGTTCGGGCAGTGTAGGGGTCGTGCTGGGGCTGGTGTTTCAGGGTTTAGGGCAGTGCAGTGGTGTTCGGGCAGTGTAGGGGGTCGTGCTGGGGCTGGTGTTTCAGGTTTAGGGCAGTGCAGTGGTGTTCGGGCAGTGTAGGGGGTCGTGCTGGGGCTGGTGTTTCAGGGTTTAGGGCAGTGCAGTGGTGTTCGGGCAGTGTAGGGGGTCGTGCTGGGGCTGGTGTTTCAGGGTTTAGGGCAGTGCAGTGGTGTTCGGGCAGTGTAGGGGGTCGTGCTGGGGCTGGTGTTTCAGGGTTTAGGGCAGTGCAGTGGTGTTCGGGCAGTGTAGGGGTCGTGCTGGGGCTGGTGTTTCAGGGTTTAGGGCAGTGCAGTGGTGTTCGGGCAGTGTAGGGGGTCGTGCTGGGGGTGGTGTTTCAGGGTTTAGGGCAGTGCAGTGGTGTTCGGGCAGTGTAGGGGGTCGTGCTGGGGGTGGTGTTTCAGGGTTTAGGGCAGTGCAGTGGTGTTCGGGCAGTGTAGGGGGTCGTGCTGGGGTGGTGTTTCAGGGTTTAGGGCAGTGCAGTGGTGTTCGGGCAGTGTAGGGGGTCGTGCTGGGGCTGGTGTTTCAGGGTTTAGGGCAGTGCAGTGGTGTTCGGGCAGTGTAGGGGGTCGTGCTGGGGGTGGTGTTTCAGGGTTTAGGCAGTGCAGTGGTGTTCGGGCAGTGTAGGGGGTCGTGCTGGGGGTGGTGTTTCAGGGTTTAGGGCAGTGCAGTGGTGTTCGGGCAGTGTAGGGGGTCGTGCTGGGGGTGGTGTTTTGGGTTTAGGGCAGTGCAGTGGTGTTCGGGCAGTGTAGGGGGTCTGTGCGTGGGGGTGGTGTTTCAGGGTTTAGGGCAGTGCAGTGGTGTTCGGGCAGTGTAGGGGGTCTGTGCTGGGGCTGGTGTTTCAGGTTTAGGGCAGTGCAGTGGTGTTCGGGCAGTGTAGGGGTCGTGCTGGGGCTGGTGTTTTAGGGTTTAGGGCAGTGCAGTGGTGGCTTGGGCAGTGTAGGGGGTCATGCTGGGGCTGGTGTTTCAGGGTTTAGGGCAGTGCAGTGGTGTTTGGGCAGTGAAGGGGGTCGTGCTGGGGCTGGTGTTTCAGGGTTTTGAGGCAGAGCAGTGGTGTTCGGGCAGTGTAGGGGTCGTGCTGGGGGTGGTGTTTCAGGTTTAGGAGGTGCAGTGGTGTTGGGCGTAGGGGCTTGCTGGGGTGGTGTTTCAGGTTTAGGCAGTGGTGTTCGGGCAGCGTAGGGGTCTTGCTGGGGGTGATGTTTCAGGGTTTAGGCAGTGCAGTGGTGTTCGGGCAGTGTAGGGGGTCGCTGGGGGTGGTGTTTCAGGTTTAGGGGTCAGCAGTGGTGTTCGGGCAGTGTAGGGGGTCGTGCTGGGGGTGGTGTTTCAGGGTTTAGGGCAGTGCAGTGGTGTTCTGGGCAGTGTAGGGGTCGTGCTGGGGTAGTGCTTTAGGTTTAGGGCAGTGCAGTGGTGCTCTGGGCAGTGTAGGGGTCATGCTGGGGTCAGTGTTTTAGGGCAGTGCAGTGGTGTTTGGGCAGTGTAGGGGTCGTGCTGGGCAGTGCTTTAGGCTTAGGCAGTGCAGTGGTGTCTGGGCAGTGTAGGGCGTCGCAGTGGTTTTAGGGCTTAGGCAGTGCAGTGGTGTTTGGGCAGTGTAGGGGTCAGTGCTGGGGGCAGTGTTTCAGGCTTAGGCAGTGCAGTGGTGTTTGGGCAGTGTAGGGGTCGTGGCTGGGGCAGTGTTTTAGGCTTAGGCAGTGCAGTGTGCTTGGGCAGTGTAGGGGGTCAGTGCAGGGGCTGGTGTTTCAGGGTTTTAGTGCAGTGCAGTGGCGCTCGGGCAGTGTAGGGGGTTGTGCTGGGGCTGGTGTTTCAGGGCTTAGGCTATGCAGTGGTGTCTCGGGCAGTGTAGGGGGTCAGGCTGGGGCTGGTGTTTCAGGGCTTAGGGCAGTACAGTGGTGTTCGGGCAGTGTAGGGGATCGTGCAGGGGGTGGTGTTTCAGGGTTTAGGGCAGTGGCAGTAAATCGGGCAGTGAAGGGGGTCGGTCTGGGGGCTGGTGTTTCAGGGATTAGGGCAGTGCATGGCGTTTGGGCAGCAGGTGGTGTCAGGGCTTAGGGCAGTGCAGTGGTGTCTGGCAGTGTAGGGGTCATGCTGGGGTAGTGTTTCAGGCTTAGGCAGTGCAGTGGTGTTCGGGCAGTGTAGGGGTCGTGCTGGGGTAGTGTTTCAGGCCTAGGCAGTGCAGTGGTGCTTGGGCAGTGTAGGGGCTCGGCTGGGGGCAGTGCTTTAGGGTCTAGGCAGTGCAGTGGTGCTTGGGCAGTGCAGGGGTCAGGCTAGGGGTAGTGTCTTAGGGCTTAGGCAGTGCAGTGGTGTCTTGGGCAGTGTAGGGGTCGTGCTGGGGGCAGTGTTTTAGGGTTTAGGGCAGTGCAGTGGTGTTCGGGTCAGTGCAGGGGTCGTGCTGGGGCTAGTGTGTTTCAGGGTTTTAGTGCAGTGCAGTGGTGTTCGGGCAGTGTAGGGGGTCGTGTATAGGGTGTCAGTGGTGTTTCAGGGTAGTGTAGGGCAGTGCTGGGGTAGTGTTTTAGGTTCAGGTAGTGCAGTGGTGTTTGTGTAGTGTGTGGTCGTGCTGGGGCTAGTGTGTTTCAGCGTTTAGGGCAGTGCAGTGGTGTTCGGGCAGTGTAGGGGGCCGTGCTGGGGCTGGTGTTTCAGGGTATTAGGTAGTGCAGTGGTGTTCGGGCAGTGTAGGGGGTCGTGCTGCGGGTGGTAGATTGTGGGCTTAGGGCAGCGCAGTGGTGTTCGGGCAGTGTAGGGGGCCGTGCTGGGGGTGGTGTTTTCTTAGCGCTTAGGCAGTGCAGTGGTGTTCGGGCAGTGTAGGGGGTCGTGGCTGGGGCTGGTGTTTCAGGGTTTAGGCAGTGCAGTGGTGTTCGGGTAGTGCAGGGGGTCGTGCTGGGGGTGGTGTTTCAGGGCTTAGGGCAGTGCAGTGGTGTTCGGGCAGTGTAGGGGTCGTGCAGGGGGTGGTGTTTGTAGGTTTAGGGCTAGTGCAGTGGTGTTCGGGCAGTGTAGGGGGTCGTGCTGGGGCTGGTGTTTCAGGGATTAGGCAGTGCAGTGGTGTTCTGGGCAGTGTAGGGCGTCGTGCTGGGTGCTGGTGTTTCAGGGTTTAGGGCAGTGCAGTGGTGTTCCGGCAGTGTAGGGGGTCGTGCTGGGGCTGGTGTTTCACGGTTTAGGGCAGTGCAGTGGTGTTCGGGCAGTGTATGGGGTCGTGCTGGGACTGGTGTTTCAGGGTTTAGTGCAGTGCGGTGGTGTTCGGGCAGTGTAGGGGGTCGTGCTGGGGCTAGTGTTTTAGGTGTTTAGGGTAGTGCAGTGGAGTTCGGGCAGTGTAGGGGTCGTGCTGGGTGTGGTGTTCTAGGGTTTAAGATAGTGCAGTGGTGTTTGGGCAGTGCAGGGGTCGTGCTGGGGGCAGTGGTTTAGGGTTTAGGGCCGTGCAGTGGTGTTTGTGTGGTGTAGGGGGTCAGGGTATTAGGGCAGTGCAGTGGTGTTCGGGCTAGTGTAGGGGGACATGCTGGTGGTGGTGTTTCAGGGTTTAGGTAGTGCAGTGGTGTTCGGGCAGTGTAGGGGGTCTGTGCTGGGGGTGAGTGTGTCAGGGCTTAGGGCACTGCAGTGGTGTTCGGGCAGTGTAGGGGGTTCGTGCTGTGGGGTAGTGATTTCAGGGTTTAGGGCAGTGCAGTGGTGTTTGGGCAGTGTAGCGGGTCGTGCTGGGGTGGTGTTTCAGGGCTGAAAGGTAGTGCAGTGGTGTTCGGGGCAGTGTAGGGGGTCTTGCTGGGGGTGGTGTTTCAGGGTTTAGGGCAGTGCAGTGGTGTTCGGGCAGTGTAGGGGGTCGTGCTGGGGCTGTAGTGTTTCAGGGGTTTAGGGCAGTGCAGTGGTGTCTGGGCAGTGTAGGGGATCCTGCTGGGGGAGTGCTTTAGGTTTAGGGCAGTGCAGTGGTGTTTGGGTAGTGTAGTGGGTCGTGCTGGGGGGAGTGTTTTAGGGTTTTAGGCCAGTGCAGTGGTGTCTCGGTAGTGTAGGGGGTCGTGCTGGGAGGAGTCTTTTAGGGTTTAGGGTAGTGCAGGTGTGTTCGGGCAGTGTAGGGGGTCGTGCAGGGGGGTAGTGTTTTACGGTTTAGGGCAGTGCAGTGGTGTCTGTGCAGTGTAGGGGGTCGTGGCTTTGGGTAGTGCAGTGGTGTTTGGGTAGTGCAGGGGGTCATGCTGGGGGTAGTGTTTTTAGGGCTAGGGTAGCAGTGGTGTTTGGGCAGTGTAGGGGGTCGTGCTGGGGCTAGTGTTTAGGTGTTTAGGGTAAGTGCAGTGGTGTTCGGGCAGTGTAGGGGGTCGTGCTGGGGGTGAGTGTTTCAGGGTTTAGGGCAGTGCAGTGGTGTCTTCGGGGCAGTGTAGGGGGTCGTGCAGGGGGTGGTGTTTCAGGGTTTAGGGCAGTGCAGTGGTGTTCGGGCAGATCGACGTAGTGGTGGTCGTGCTGTGTCGTGCAGGAGTGTCAGGGCTGGGGGCAGTGCAGTGGAGTTCGGGCAGTGCAGTGGGGTCGTGCTGGGGTGTAGGGGTGTCAGGGTATTAGAGCAGTGCAGTGGTGTTCGGGCTAGTGTAGGGGGTCATGCTGGGGGTGCTGTGTTTCTTAGGTTTAGGGTGTGCAGTGGTGTTCGGGCAGTAGTAGGGGTCGTGCTGGGGGTGAGTGTGTCAGGGTTTAGGGCAGCAGCAGTGGTGTTCGGGCAGTGTAGGGGGTCGTGCTGGGGGTAGTGTTTCAGGGTTTAGGGCAGTGCAGTGGTGTTTGGGCAGTGTAGGGGTCGTGCTGGGGGTGGTGTTTCAGGGTTTAGGGCAGTGCAGTGGTGTTCGGGCAGTGTAGGGGGTCGTGCTGGGGGTGGTGTTTCAGGGTTTAGGGCAGTGCAGTGGTGTTCGGGCAGTGTAGGGGGTCGTGCTGGGGCTAGTGTTTCAGGGTTTAGGGCAGTGCAGTGGTGTTCGGGCAGTGTAGGGGGTCATGCTGGGGGTAGTGTTTTAGGTTTAGGGCAGTGCAGTGGTGTTTGGGTAGTGTAGGGGGTCGTGCTGGGGGTAGTGTTTTAGGGTTTAGGGCAGTGCAGTGGTGTTTGGGTAGTGTAGGGGGTCGTGCTGGGGGTGACTGTTTTAGGTTTAGGTAGTGCAGGGGTGTTCGGGCAGTGTAGGGGGTGTTGCTGGGGTAGTGTTTCAGGTTTAGGGCAGTGCAGTGGTGTTTGGGCAGTGTAGGGGGTCGTGTGGGTGTATCTTTAGGTTTAGCGCAGTGCAGTGGTGTTCGGGCAGTGTAGGGGGTCGTGCTGGGGCTGGTGTTTCAGGGTTTAGGCAGTGCAGTGGTGTTCGGGCAGTGTAGGGCGTCGTGCTGGGGCTAGTGTTTCACGGTTTAGGGCAGTGCAGTGGTGTTCGGGCAGTGTAGGGGGTCGTGCTGGGGCTAGTGTTTCAGGGTTTAGGGCAGTGCAGTGGTGTTCGGGCAGTGTAGGGGTCGTGCTGGGGGTGGTGTTTCAGGGTTTAGGGCAGTGCAGTGGTGTTTGGGCAGTGTAGGGGGTCTTGCTGGGGGTGGTGTTTCAGGGTTTAGGCAGTGCAGTGGTGTTCGGGCAGTGTAGGGGTCTTGCTGGGGGTAGATGTTTCAGGGTTTAGGGCAGTGCAGTGGTGTTCGGGCAGTGTAGGGGGTCGTGCTGGGGGTAGTGTTTCAGGTTTAGGGCAGTGCAGTGGTGTTCGGGCAGTGTAGGGGGTCGTGCTGGGGGTGGTGTTTCAGGGTTTAGGCAGTGCAGTGGTGTTCGGGCAGTGTAGGGGGTCGTGCTGGGGCTGGTGTTTCAGGGTTTAGGGCAGTGCAGTGGTGTTCGGGCAGTGTAGGGGGTCATGCTGGGGGTAGTGTTTTAGGGTTTAGGGCAGTGCAGTGGTGTTTGGGTAGTGTAGGGGGTCGTGCTGGGGGTGGTGTTTTAGGTTTAGGGCAGTGCAGTGGTGTTCGGGTAGTGTAGGGGGTCGTGCTGGGGGTAGTGTTTTAGGTTTAGGGTAGTGCAGTGGTGTTCGGGTAGTGTAGGGGGTCGTGCTGGGGGTGGTGTTTTAGGGTTTAGGTAGTGCAGTGGTGTTCGGGTAGTGTAGGGGGTCGTGCTGGGGGTGTTTCAGGTTTAGGGTAGTGCAGTGGTGTTCGGGCAGTGTAGGGGGTCGTGCTGGGGGTGGTGTTTTAGGTTTAGGCAGTGCAGTGGTGTTCGGGCAGTGTAGGGGGTCGTGCTGGGGCTGGTGTTTTAGTGTTTAGGGCAGTGCAGTGCTGTTCGGGCAGTGTAGGGGGTCATGCTGGGTGGTGTTTAGGGTTTAGGGCAGTGCAGTGGTGTTTGGGTAGTGTAGGGGGTCGTGCTGGGGGTAGTGTTTTAGGGTTTAGGGTAGTGCAGTGGTGTTTGGGTAGTGTAGGGGGTCGTGCTGGGGGTAGTGTTTTAGGGTTTAGGGTAGTGCAGTGGTGTTTGGGTAGTGTAGGGGGTCAGTGCTGGGGGTAGTGTTTCAGGGTTTAGGGTAGTGCAGTGGTGTTTGGGTAGTGTAGGGGGTACGTGCTGGGGGTAGTGTTTTAGGGTTTAGGGTAGTGCAGTGGTGTTTGGGTAGTGTAGGGGGTCACTGCTGGGGGTAGTGTTTTAGGTTTAGGGTAGTGCAGTGGTGTTTGGGTAGTGTAGGGGGTACGTGCTGGGGGTAGTGTTTTAGGGTTTAGGGTAGTGCAGTGGTGTTTGGGCAGTGTAGGGGGTCGTGCTGGGGGTAGTGTTTTAGGTTTAGGTAGTGCAGTGGTGTTTGGGTAGTGTAGGGGGTCGTGCTGGGGGTAGTGTTTTAGGTTTAGGGCAGTGCAGTGGTGTTTGGGTAGTGTAGGGGGTCGTGCTGGGGGTGGTGTTTCAGGGTTTAGGGCAGTGCAGTGGTGTTCGGGCAGTGTAGGGGGTCGTGCTGGGGGTAGTGTTTCAGGGTTTAGGGCAGTGCAGTGGTGTTCGGGTAGTGTAGGGGGTCGTGCTGGGGGTAGTGTTTTAGGGTTTAGGGCAGTGCAGTGGTGTTCGGGTAGTGTAGGGGGTCGTGCTGGGGGTAGTGTTTCAGGGTTTAGGGCAGTGCAGTGGTGTTCGGGCAGTGTAGGGGGTCGTGCTGGGGGTGGTGTTTCAGGGTTTAGGGCAGTGCAGTGGTGTTCGGGCAGTGTAGGGGGTCGTGCTGGGGGTGGTGTTTCAGGGTTTAGGGCAGTGCAGTGGTGTTCGGGCAGTGTAGGGGGTCGTGCTGGGGGTGGTGTTTCAGGGTTTAGGGCAGTGCAGTGGTGTTCGGGCAGTGTAGGGGGTCGTGCTGGGGGTGGTGTTTCAGGGTTTAGGGCAGTGCAGTGGTGTTCGGGCAGTGTAGGGGGTCGTGCTGGGGGTGGTGTTTCAGGGTTTAGGGCAGTGCAGTGGTGTTCGGGCAGTGTAGGGGGTCATGCTGGGGGTGGTGTTTCAGGGTTTAGGGCAGTGCAGTGGTGTTCGGGCAGTGTAGGGGGTCGTGCTGGGGGTGGTGTTTCAGGGTTTAGGGCAGTGCAGTGGTGTTCGGGCAGTGTAGGGGGTCGTGCTGGGGTGGTGTTTCAGGGTTTAGGGCAGTGCAGTGGTGTTCGGGCAGTGTAGGGGGTCGTGCTGGGGGTGGTGTTTCAGGGTTTAGGGCAGTGCAGTGGTGTTCGGGCAGTGTAGGGGTCGTGCTGGGGGTGGTGTTTCAGGGTTTAGGCAGTGCAGTGGTGTTCGGGCAGTGTAGGGGGTCGTGCTGGGGGTGGTGTTTCAGGGTTTAGGCAGTGCAGTGGTGTTCGGGCAGTGTAGGGGGTCGTGCTGGGGCTGGTGTTTCAGGGTTTAGGGCAGTGCAGTGGTGTTCGGGCAGTGTAGGGGGTCGTGCTGGGGGTGGTGTTTCAGGGTTTAGGGCAGTGCAGTGGTGTTCGGGCAGTGTAGGGGGTCGTGCTGGGGCTGGTGTTTCAGGGTTTAGGGCAGTGCAGTGGTGTTCGGGCAGTGTAGGGGGTCGTGCTGGGGGTGGTGTTTCAGGGTTTAGGGCAGTGCAGTGGTGTTCGGGCAGTGTAGGGGGTCGTGCTGGGGGTGGTGTTTCAGGGTTTAGGGCAGTGCAGTGGTGTTCGGGCAGTGTAGGGGGTCGTGCTGGGGGTGGTGTTTCAGGGTTTAGGGCAGTGCAGTGGTGTTCGGGCAGTGTAGGGGGTCGTGCTGGGGGTGGTGTTTCAGGGTTTAGGGCAGTGCAGTGGTGTTCGGGCAGTGTAGGGGGTCGTGCTGGGGCTGGTGTTTCAGGGTTTAGGGCAGTGCAGTGGTGTTCGGGCAGTGTAGGGGGTCGTGCTGGGGGTGGTGTTTCAGGGTTTAGGGCAGTGCAGTGGTGTTCGGGCAGTGTAGGGGGTCGTGCTGGGGGTGGTGTTTCAGGGTTTAGGGCAGTGCAGTGGTGTTCGGGCAGTGTAGGGGGTCGTGCTGGGGGTGGTGTTTCAGGGTTTAGGGCAGTGCAGTGGTGTTCGGGCAGTGTAGGGGGTCGTGCTGGGGGTGGTGTTTCAGGGTTTAGGGCAGTGCAGTGGTGTTCGGGCAGTGTAGGGGGTCGTGCTGGGGGTGGTGTTTCAGGGTTTAGGGCAGTGCAGTGGTGTTCGGGCAGTGTAGGGGGTCGTGCTGGGGCTGGTGTTTCAGGGTTTAGGGCAGTGCAGTGGTGTTCGGGCAGTGTAGGGGGTCGTGCTGGGGGTGGTGTTTCAGGGTTTAGGGCAGTGCAGTGGTGTTCGGGCAGTGTAGGGGGTCGTGCTGGGGCTGGTGTTTCAGGGTTTAGGGCAGTGCAGTGGTGTTCGGGCAGTGTAGGGGGTCGTGCTGGGGGTGGTGTTTCAGGGTTTAGGGCAGTGCAGTGGTGTTCGGGCAGTGTAGGGGGTCGTGCTGGGGGTGGTGTTTCAGGGTTTAGGGCAGTGCAGTGGTGTTCGGGCAGTGTAGGGGGTCGTGCTGGGGGTGGTGTTTCAGGGTTTAGGGCAGTGCAGTGGTGTTCGGGCAGTGTAGGGGGTCGTGCTGGGGGTGGTGTTTCAGGGTTTAGGGCAGTGCAGTGGTGTTCGGGCAGTGTAGGGGGTCGTGCTGGGGGTGGTGTTTCAGGGTTTAGGCAGTGCAGTGGTGTTCGGGCAGTGTAGGGGGTCATGCTGGGGCTGGTGTTTCAGGGTTTAGGGCAGTGCAGTGGTGTTCGGGCAGTGTAGGGGGTCGTGCTGGGGGTGGTGTTTCAGGGTTTAGGGCAGTGCAGTGGTGTTCGGGCAGTGTAGGGGGTCGTGCTGGGGGTGGTGTTTCAGGGTTTAGGGCAGTGCAGTGGTGTTCGGGCAGTGTAGGGGGTCGTGCTGGGGGTGGTGTTTCAGGGTTTAGGGCAGTGCAGTGGTGTTCGGGCAGTGTAGGGGGTCGTGCTGGGGGTGGTGTTTCAGGGTTTAGGGCAGTGCAGTGGTGTTCGGGCAGTGTAGGGGGTCGTGCTGGGGGTGGTGTTTCAGGGTTTAGGGCAGTGCAGTGGTGTTCGGGCAGTGTAGGGGGTCGTGCTGGGGGTGGTGTTTCAGGGTTTAGGGCAGTGCAGTGGTGTTCGGGCAGTGTAGGGGGTCGTGCTGGGGGTGGTGTTTCAGGGTTTAGGGCAGTGCAGTGGTGTTCGGGCAGTGTAGGGGGTCGTGCTGGGGGTGGTGTTTCAGGGTTTAGGGCAGTGCAGTGGTGTTCGGGCAGTGTAGGGGGTCGTGCTGGGGCTGGTGTTTCAGGGTTTAGGGCAGTGCAGTGGTGTTCGGGCAGTGTAGGGGGTCGTGCTGGGGGTGGTGTTTCAGGGTTTAGGGCAGTGCAGTGGTGTTCGGGCAGTGTAGGGGGTCGTGCTGGGGGTGGTGTTTCAGGGTTTAGGGCAGTGCAGTGGTGTTCGGGCAGTGTAGGGGGTCGTGCTGGGGGTGGTGTTTCAGGGTTTAGGCAGTGCAGTGGTGTTCGGGCAGTGTAGGGGGTCGTGCTGGGGCTGGTGTTTCAGGGTTTAGGGCAGTGCAGTGGTGTTCGGGCAGTGTAGGGGGTCGTGCTGGGGGTGGTGTTTCAGGGTTTAGGGCAGTGCAGTGGTGTTCGGGCAGTGTAGGGGGTCGTGCTGGGGCTGGTGTTTCAGGGTTTAGGGCAGTGCAGTGGTGTTCGGGCAGTGTAGGGGGTCGTGCTGGGGGTGGTGTTTCAGGGTTTAGGGCAGTGCAGTGGTGTTCGGGCAGTGTAGGGGGTCGTGCTGGGGGTGGTGTTTCAGGGTTTAGGGCAGTGCAGTGGTGTTCGGGCAGTGTAGGGGGTCGTGCTGGGGCTGGTGTTTCAGGGTTTAGGGCAGTGCAGTGGTGTTCGGGCAGTGTAGGGGGTCGTGCTGGGGGTGGTGTTTCAGGGTTTAGGGCAGTGCAGTGGTGTTCGGGCAGTGTAGGGGGTCGTGCTGGGGGTGGTGTTTCAGGGTTTAGGGCAGTGCAGTGGTGTTCGGGCAGTGTAGGGGGTCGTGCTGGGGGTGGTGTTTCAGGGTTTAGGGCAGTGCAGTGGTGTTCGGGCAGTGTAGGGGGTCGTGCTGGGGGTGGTGTTTCAGGGTTTAGGGCAGTGCAGTGGTGTTCGGGCAGTGTAGGGGGTCGTGCTGGGGGTGGTGTTTCAGGGTTTAGGGCAGTGCAGTGGTGTTCGGGCAGTGTAGGGGGTCGTGCTGGGGGTGGTGTTTCAGGGTTTAGGGCAGTGCAGTGGTGTTCGGGCAGTGTAGGGGGTCGTGCTGGGGGTGGTGTTTCAGGGTTTAGGGCAGTGCAGTGGTGTTCGGGCAGTGTAGGGGGTCGTGCTGGGGGTGGTGTTTCAGGGTTTAGGGCAGTGCAGTGGTGTTCGGGCAGTGTAGGGGGTCGTGCTGGGGGTGGTGTTTCAGGGTTTAGGGCAGTGCAGTGGTGTTCGGGCAGTGTAGGGGGTCGTGCTGGGGGTGGTGTTTCAGGGTTTAGGGCAGTGCAGTGGTGTTCGGGCAGTGTAGGGGGTCGTGCTGGGGCTGGTGTTTCAGGGTTTAGGGCAGTGCAGTGGTGTTCGGGCAGTGTAGGGGGTCGTGCTGGGGGTGGTGTTTCAGGGTTTAGGGCAGTGCAGTGGTGTTCGGGCAGTGTAGGGGGTCGTGCTGGGGCTGGTGTTTCAGGGTTTAGGGCAGTGCAGTGGTGTTCGGGCAGTGTAGGGGGTCGTGCTGGGGGTGGTGTTTCAGGGTTTAGGGCAGTGCAGTGGTGTTCGGGCAGTGTAGGGGGTCGTGCTGGGGGTGGTGTTTCAGGGTTTAGGGCAGTGCAGTGGTGTTCGGGCAGTGTAGGGGGTCGTGCTGGGGGTGGTGTTTCAGGGTTTAGGGCAGTGCAGTGGTGTTCGGGCAGTGTAGGGGGTCGTGCTGGGGGTGGTGTTTCAGGGTTTAGGGCAGTGCAGTGGTGTTCGGGCAGTGTAGGGGGTCGTGCTGGGGGTGGTGTTTCAGGGTTTAGGGCAGTGCAGTGGTGTTCGGGCAGTGTAGGGGGTCGTGCTGGGGGTGGTGTTTCAGGGTTTAGGGCAGTGCAGTGGTGTTCGGGCAGTGTAGGGGTCGTGCTGGGGGTGGTGTTTCAGGGTTTAGGGCAGTGCAGTGGTGTTCGGGCAGTGTAGGGGGTCGTGCTGGGGGTGGTGTTTCAGGGTTTAGGGCAGTGCAGTGGTGTTCGGGCAGTGTAGGGGGTCGTGCTGGGGGTGGTGTTTCAGGGTTTAGGGCAGTGCAGTGGTGTTCGGGCAGTGTAGGGGGTCGTGCTGGGGGTGGTGTTTCAGGGTTTAGGGCAGTGCAGTGGTGTTCGGGCAGTGTAGGGGGTCGTGCTGGGGGTGGTGTTTCAGGGTTTAGGGCAGTGCAGTGGTGTTCGGGCAGTGTAGGGGGTCGTGCTGGGGGTGGTGTTTCAGGGTTTAGGGCAGTGCAGTGGTGTTCGGGCAGTGTAGGGGGTCGTGCTGGGGGTGGTGTTTCAGGGTTTAGGGCAGTGCAGTGGTGTTCGGGCAGTGTAGGGGGTCGTGCTGGGGGTGGTGTTTCAGGGTTTAGGGCAGTGCAGTGGTGTTCGGGCAGTGTAGGGGGTCGTGCTGGGGGTGGTGTTTCAGGGTTTAGGCAGTGCAGTGGTGTTCGGGCAGTGTAGGGGGTCGTGCTGGGGGTGGTGTTTCAGGGTTTAGGGCAGTGCAGTGGTGTTCGGGCAGTGTAGGGGGTCGTGCTGGGGGTGGTGTTTCAGGGTTTAGGGCAGTGCAGTGGTGTTCGGGCAGTGTAGGGGGTCGTGCTGGGGGTGGTGTTTCAGGGTTTAGGGCAGTGCAGTGGTGTTCGGGCAGTGTAGGGGGTCGTGCTGGGGGTGGTGTTTCAGGGTTTAGGGCAGTGCAGTGGTGTTCGGGCAGTGTAGGGGGTCGTGCTGGGGGTGGTGTTTCAGGGTTTAGGGCAGTGCAGTGGTGTTCGGGCAGTGTAGGGGGTCGTGCTGGGGCTGGTGTTTCAGGGTTTAGGGCAGTGCAGTGGTGTTCGGGCAGTGTAGGGGGTCTTGCTGGGGCTGGTGTTTCAGGGTTTAGGGCAGTGCAGTGGTGTTCGGGCAGTGTAGGGGGTCGTGCTGGGGGTGGTGTTTCAGGGTTTAGGGCAGTGCAGTGGTGTTCGGGCAGTGTAGGGGGTCGTGCTGGGGGTGGTGTTTCAGGGTTTAGGGCAGTGCAGTGGTGTTCGGGCAGTGTAGGGGGTCGTGCTGGGGCTGGTGTTTCAGGGTTTAGGGCAGTGCAGTGGTGTTCGGGCAGTGTAGGGGGTCGTGCTGGGGCTGGTGTTTCAGGGTTTAGGGCAGTGCAGTGGTGTTCGGGCAGTGTAGGGGGTCGTGCTGGGGGTGGTGTTTCAGGGTTTAGGGCAGTGCAGTGGTGTTCGGGCAGTGTAGGGGGTCGTGCTGGGGGTGGTGTTTCAGGGTTTAGGGCAGTGCAGTGGTGTTCGGGCAGTGTAGGGGGTCGTGCTGGGGGTGGTGTTTCAGGGTTTAGGCAGTGCAGTGGTGTTCGGGCAGTGTAGGGGGTCGTGCTGGGGGTGGTGTTTCAGGGTTTAGGGCAGTGCAGTGGTGTTCGGGCAGTGTAGGGGGTCGTGCTGGGGGTGGTGTTTCAGGGTTTAGGGCAGTGCAGTGGTGTTCGGGCAGTGTAGGGGGTCGTGCTGGGGCTGGTGTTTCAGGGTTTAGGGCAGTGCAGTGGTGTTCGGGCAGTGTAGGGGGTCGTGCTGGGGCTGGTGTTTCAGGGTTTAGGGCAGTGCAGTGGTGTTCGGGCAGTGTAGGGGTCGTGCTGGGGGTGGTGTTTCAGGGTTTAGGGCAGTGCAGTGGTGTTCGGGCAGTGTAGGGGGTCGTGCTGGGGCTGGTGTTTCAGGGTTTAGGGCAGTGCAGTGGTGTTCGGGCAGTGTAGGGGGTCGTGCTGGGGGTGGTGTTTCAGGGTTTAGGGCAGTGCAGTGGTGTTCGGGCAGTGTAGGGGTCGTGCTGGGGCTGGTGTTTCAGGGTTTAGGGCAGTGCAGTGGTGTTCGGGCAGTGTAGGGGGTCGTGCTGGGGGTGGTGTTTCAGGGTTTAGGGCAGTGCAGTGGTGTTCGGGCAGTGTAGGGGGTCGTGCTGGGGGTGGTGTTTCAGGGTTTAGGGCAGTGCAGTGGTGTTCGGGCAGTGTAGGGGGTCTGGTGTTTTCAGGGCAGTGCAGTGGTGTTCGGGCAGTGTAGGGGGTCGTGCTGGGGGTGGTGTTTCAGGGTTTAGGGCAGTGCAGTGGTGTTCGGGCAGTGTAGGGGGTCGTGCTGGGGGTGGTGTTTCAGGGTTTAGGGCAGTGCAGTGGTGTTCGGGCAGTGTAGGGGGTCGTGCTGGGGGTGGTGTTTCAGGGTTTAGGGCAGTGCAGTGGTGTTCGGGCAGTGTAGGGGTCGTGCTGGGGGTGGTGTTTCAGGGTTTAGGGTAGTGCAGTGGTGTTTGGGCAGTGTAGGAGGTCGTGCTGGGGGTGGTGTTTCAGGGTTTAGGGCAGTGCAGTGGTGTTCGGGTAGTGTAGGGGGTCTGTGCTGGGGGTAGTGTTTCAGGTTTAGGGCAGTGCAGTGGTGTTTGGGCAGTGTAGGGGGTCGTGCTGGGGGTGGTGTTTCAGGGTTTAGGGCAGTGCAGTGGTGTTCGGGCAGTGTAGGGGGTCGTGCAGGGGTGGTGTTTCAGGGTTTAGGGCAGTGCAGTGGTGTTTGGGCAGTGTAGGGGGTCGTGCTGGGGGTAGTGTTTCAGGGTTTAGGGCAGTGCAGTGGTGTTCGGGCAGTGTAGGGGGTCATGCTGGGGGTGGTGTTTAGGGTAGTGCAGTGGTGTTTGGGTAGTGTAGGGGGTCATGCTGGGGGTGGTGTTTCAGGGTTTAGGGTAGTGCAGTGGTGTTTGTGTAGTGTAGGGGGTCGTGCTGGGGTAGTGTTTCAGGGTTTAGGGTAGTGCAGTGGTGTTCGGGTAGTGTAGGGGGTCGTGCTGGGGGTGGTGTTTCAGGGTTTAGGCAGTGCAGTGGTGTTCGGGCAGTGTAGGGGGTCGTGCTGGGGGTGGTGTTTCAGGGTTTATGGTAGTGCAGTGGTGTTCGGGCAGTGTAGGGGGTCGTGCTGGGGGTGGTGTTTTAGGGTTTAGGGCAGTGCAGTGGTGTTTGGGCAGTGTAGGGGGTCGTGCTGGGGGTAGTGTTTTAGGGTTTAGGTAGTGCAGTGGTGCTTGGGTAGTGTAGGGGGTCATGCTGGGGGTAGTGTTTTAGGATTTAGGGTAGTGCAGTGGTGTTTGTGTAGTGTAGGGGGTCATGCTGGGTGTGTGGTTTAGGGTAGTGCAGTGGTGTTTGGGTAGTGTAGGGGGTCGTTGCTGGGGGTAGTGTTTTAGGGTTTAGGGTAGTGCAGTGGTGTTTGGGTAGTGTATGGGGTCATGTTTAGGGTAGTGGCAGTGGCGTTTGTGTAGTGTAGTGGGTCATGCTGGGGGTAGTGTTTTAGGTTTTAGGGTAGTGCAGTGGTGTTTGTGTAGTGTAGGGGGTCGTGCTGGGGGTAGTGTTTTAGGTTTAGGGTAGTGCCGTGGTGTTTGTGTAGTGTAGGGAGTTGTGTTTTAGGGTAGTGCAGTGGCGTTTGGGTAGTGTAGGGGGTCATGCTGGGGGTAGTGTTTTAGGGTTTAGGGTAGTGCAGTGGTGTTTGGGTAGTGTAGGGGGTCGTGCTGGGGGTAGTGTTTTAGGGTTTAGGGTAGTGCAGTGGTGTTTGGTGTAGTGTAGGGGGTCATGCTGGGGGTAGTGTTTTAAGGTTTAGGTAGTGCAGTGGTGTTTGGGTAGTGTAGGGAGTCGTGCTGGGGGTAGTGTTTTAGGGTTTAGGTAGTGCAGTGGTGTTTGGGTAGATCGACAACACAGATTCGCCAAGCAACAGCGCATGCACTGTGTCGCTAGGCGAGACCACTTCCTGGTTTGAAGGGTTGGCAGCCAATCAGATCTCAAGCTCGTGCATGTGTGGTTAGGCTCCGCCCAGATATATATGTGTTATTTACTTTTGATATCTCAAAAACTACTGAACGGATTTACACCATTTAACAAAAAGGCGCTTCTCTGAACCAAGCACTACCTTTTTGCCAAATTTGGTGTAATTCCGTTCAGCAGTTCGGGCTGTAGTCTTGCATAAAGTTTCCTATGGGAAATTGATTTTTTGACTCTTATTTTTTTAATTTCTCAGCAACTACTGAACGGATTTACACCATTTAACAAAAAGGGTTGCTTTCTGAACCAAGAGCTACCTCTTCTGCCAAACTTGGTGTAATTCCGTTCAGCAGTTCGGGCTGTAGCCTGCGTCTAAAGGTTCCTATGGGAAATGAATGGGGAAAACACGCTTTGGGACCCCCTTTTTTCTCGGCCCCGCTTGACGAATCACCCCGAGACTTTCAGGATAGGAGCGGACCGGAGCGGCCCTACAAGTTTGGAAAATTTCGCGAAGATTCGTCAACCGACGCCAAAGTTATTTCAAATAGAATGTTGCGGATTTCCTATGGAAAATAGGTCCTAACTATAACTATCTACTGGCGACCGCCAGTAGATAATATATATATATATATATATATATATATATATATACTATAGGTTTCAGACACGTTATAGTTAGAAATTAGCATTTAAAAACCTTTGAAATTCACTGAAAAAACCATAGGTTTTAGGGACAGTTATAGTTAGTTGGACATTGCACTCGTACAAAACCCGTAGAAATTCCCCTGTTATAGTTAGTTCAGCTAACTATAACTCGCGCCCCGCAATGCACTGCTGATGACGTCACATATTACATCACTCATGACATGGTCAGTGACATCACTGATGACATCACTGATGACATCTCAAATGACATCACTGATGACATCATCCAGTGACTGTGTGTTTCTGTAAAGTTTAAATATGTTTAATATATATAGGGAAAGGCGTATTGAAGAATGAGTGGGTGTATAAGTGTCTGAATGGATGATTTAGTACGTGAGTGACTGACTCTACAAGTGAGTGATTAAACGTATCTTACTGAATGCATGGGTTAGTGACTAAACTGTGTGAATGTCTGTATCCGTCTGTTTGTTGGTGTGTAAGTGGATGCATGGATTTGCGAATAGCTACATGAGTGTCTATATGGGTTATTGATTGGTTCTCTGAGTATCTGTATGGCTGCCTGAGTGTTTGTGTGGGTGGGGTGTGTGTGACTCTGTACATAGATGTGTGAGTGGGTGATTCACTGGGTGCATGATTTCAAGAGTGCATCTGTGATGGACTGCTTGGGTGGGTGAGTGTGTGTATGGGTGTGTTAGTGAGTGAATGTATATCTCAGTGGTACATGTGTGAGTAACTACATATGTAAAAGGCAGTATATATGTGTGTTAGAGTATTTAAATGGCTATAAGTGAGAGTGTGTGATTGTGAGAGTGGCTGTATGGATGAGTGTGTGCTTGTATCAGTTATTGTATAAGAGCGTAAGAATGTGCTAGTATTTGTATGAGTAAGTGAGCTGGTGTGTGTATAACTGTATAGGTGAGTAAATGGGTGTGTGATTAATTTTTTGCATGACTGACTAGGTGTGTGAGTACCTCTATGGATGAGTGGCGGTGTGTGAGTGTTTATATAGGTGTATGAGTGCATATGATAGTCCTGTACTGAGTGACTGTAAGTATGAGTGACTGTACGGGTGAGTGAGTGGATGTGTGTGTAGACCTAAGAATCAGTGAGTGGGTATGTAGTTTTTGGTGTTGGAGTGTCTATGGTTTTGAGAATGGCAGTCTGTAATTTAGAGTGGGTGTATCAAAAGTTATATTAGGGTGTGAGAAGATGCATGAAATTATCACATGGATGATGTCATCAGTGATGTCATTTGAGATGTCATCAGTGATGTCATCAGTGATGTCACTGACCATGTCATGAGTGATGTAATATGTGACGTCATCAGCAGTGCATTGCGGGCGCGAGTTATAGTTAGCTGAACTAACTATAACGGGGGAATTTCTATGGTTTTGTACGAGTGAAATGTCCAACTAACTATAACTGTCCCTAAAACCTATGGTTTTTTCAGTGAATTTCAAAGGTTTTTTAAATGCTAATTTCTAACTATAACGTGTCTGAAACCTATGGTTTTTTCAGTGAATTTCAAAGGTTTTTTAAATGCTAATTTCTAACTATAACGTGCCTGAAACCTATGATTTTTTAAGTGAATTTCAAAGGTTTTTTAAATGCTAGTTTCTAACTATGCCAACAGAGGTAGGACATGTGAAGAAAGAAGAAAAACGCACAGAAAGAAGCAAAAGATGTGCAGAAAGAACCAACAGAGGAGCAGAAAGAGGCCTTGTTGCAAAATCATCCTGTGCCCACAACTTTTTCAGACGGGTACTGGTGGTAACTGACTCTGACTAACCAGAGCCAGTGCTATGCTAAAAGACACTTAGAATACAGTGAAAACACCTACATACACTAGGGAACACTATGCGTTGGGGTACCCCTGTGATTAGCATGACCTCCTCTGCAAGTCCCTAGTACATAATAGGGCAGGGGGATTAAAACTACCTCTTAAAACGCGCTTACAGGGCGCGTTTGCACAGTGGTGAAGGGAGGGGCCTGAGGTGACATGTGTGCAAACGCGCCTCGTGGCGCGCTTTAAGTTGCGGGATTAAGTCCCCTGAATCCTGAGGGTCCCTAGGCCTAACTAGCCCCCCAGGTACCTACAGTTAGGACCACAGAGCTGAGTTGCAGAGAGGCGTGCCCGAGGCCACGCACCTTTTTTCACCTCTCTGCAACGCAACTCTGTTGTGCTTACTGAAGGTACCTGGTGGGCTAGTTGGCCCCAGGTCCTCAGGATTCAAAGGGAATTAACTCCCCAACTTAAAACGCACCACAGGGCGTGTTTGCGCACATGTCACCTGAGGCCCCGCCCTCCCTTCACCACTGTGCAAACGCGCCCCGTGGCGCGTTTTAAGTTGGGGGATTAGGTCACCTTGAATCCTGAGGGTCCCTGGGGCCCAACTAGCCCACCAGGTACTTCCAGTAAGCACCACAGGCCTGCGTTGCAACGCCTGTAACAAATTGTGCAGTTGTGTTTAGGTAGTGAAGAGGGTCGTGCTGGGGGTAGTGTTTTAGGGTTTAGGGTAGTGCAGTGGTGTTTGTGTAGTGTAGGGGGTCATGCTGGGGGTAGATTTAGGGTTTAGGTAGTGCAGTGGTGTTTGGGTAGTGTAGGGAGTCGTGCTGGGGGAGTGTTTTAGGGTTTAGGGTAGTGCAGTGGTGTTTGGGTAGTGTAGGGGGTCGTGCTGGGGGTAGTGTTTTAGGGTTTAGGGTAGTGCAGTGGTGTTTGGGTAGTGTAGGGGGTACGTGCTGGGGGTAGTGTTTTAGGTTTAGGGTAGTGCAGTGGTGTTTGGGTAGTGTAGGGGGTACTGCTGGGGGTAGTGTTTTAGGGTTTAGGGTAGTGCAGTGGTGTTTGGGTAGTGTAGGGGTACGTGCTGGGGGTAGTGTTTTAGGTTTAGGTAGTGCAGTGGTGTTTGGGTAGTGTAGGGGTTCGTGCTGGGGGTAGTGTTTTAGGGTTTAGGGTAGTGCAGTGGTGTTTGTGTAGTGTAGGAGGTCGTGGTTTTAGGGTTTAGGGTAGTGCAGTGGTCTTTGGGTAGTGTAGGGAGTCGTGCAGGGGTAGTGTTTTAGAGTTTAGGTAGTGCAGTGGTCTTTGGGCAGTGTAGGGGTCGTGCTGGGGGTAGTGTTTTAGGGATTAGGTAGTGCATTGGTGTTTGGGTAGTGTAGGGGGTCATGCGGGGGTAGTGTTTTAGGGTTTAGGGCAGTGCAGTGGTGTTTAGGTAGTGTAGGGGGTCGTGCTGGGGGAGTGTTTTAGGGTTTAGGGCAGTGCAGTGGTGTTCGGGTAGTGTAGGGGTCGTGCTGGGGGAGTGTTTTAGGGTTTAGGGCAGTGCAGTGGTGTTCGGGTAGTGTAGGGGGTCGTGCTGGGGGTAGTGTTTCAGGGTTTAGGGCAGTGCAGTGGTGTTCGGGCAGTGTAGGGGGTCGTGCTGGGGGTGGTGTTTCAGGGTTTAGGGCAGTGCAGTGGTGTTCGGGCAGTGTAGGGGTCGTGCTGGGGGTGGTGTTTCAGGTTTAGGGCAGTGCAGTGGTGTTCGGGCAGTGTAGGGGGTCGTGCTGGGGGTGGTGTTTCAGGGTTTAGGGCAGTGCAGTGGTGTTCGGGCAGTGTAGGGGTCGTGCAGGGGTGGTGTTTCAGGGTTTAGGGCAGTGCAGTGGTGTTCGGGCAGTGTAGGGGGTCATGCTGGGGGTGGTGTTTCAGGGTTTAGGGCAGTGCAGTGGTGTTCGGGCAGTGTAGGGGGTCGTGCTGGGGGTGGTGTTTCAGGGTTTAGGGCAGTGCAGTGGTGTTCGGGCAGTGTAGGGGGTCGTGCTGGGGGTGGTGTTTCAGGGTTTAGGGCAGTGCAGTGGTGTTCGGGCAGTGTAGGGGGTCGTGCTGGGGCTGGTGTTTCAGGGTTTAGGGCAGTGCAGTGGTGTTCGGGCAGTGTAGGGGGTCGTGCTGGGGGTGGTGTTTCAGGGTTTAGGGCAGTGCAGTGGTGTTCGGGCAGTGTAGGGGGTCGTGCTGGGGGTGGTGTTTCAGGGTTTAGGGCAGTGCAGTGGTGTTCGGGCAGTGTAGGGGGTCGTGCTGGGGGTGGTGTTTCAGGGTTTAGGGCAGTGCAGTGGTGTTCGGGCAGTGTAGGGGGTCGTGCTGGGGGTGGTGTTTCAGGGTTTAGGGCAGTGCAGTGGTGTTCGGGCAGTGTAGGGGGTCGTGCTGGGGTGGTGTTTCAGGGTTTAGGGCAGTGCAGTGGTGTTCGGGCAGTGTAGGGGGTCGTGCTGGGGGTGGTGTTTCAGGGTTTAGGGCAGTGCAGTGGTGTTCGGGCAGTGTAGGGGGTCGTGCTGGGGGTGGTGTTTCAGGGTTTAGGGCAGTGCAGTGGTGTTCGGGCAGTGTAGGGGGTCGTGCTGGGGGTGGTGTTTCAGGGTTTAGGGCAGTGCAGTGGTGTTCGGGCAGTGTAGGGGGTCATGCTGGGGGTGGTGTTTCAGGGTTTAGGGCAGTGCAGTGGTGTTCGGGCAGTGTAGGGGGTCGTGCTGGGGGTGGTGTTTCAGGGTTTAGGCAGTGCAGTGGTGTTCGGGCAGTGTAGGGGGTCGTGCTGGGGGTGGTGTTTCAGGGTTTAGGGCAGTGCAGTGGTGTTCGGGCAGTGTAGGGGGTCGTGCTGGGGCTGGTGTTTCAGGGTTTAGGGCAGTGCAGTGGTGTTCGGGCAGTGTAGGGGGTCGTGCTGGGGCTGGTGTTTCAGGGTTTAGGGCAGTGCAGTGGTGTTCGGGCAGTGTAGGGGGTCGTGCTGGGGGTGGTGTTTCAGGGTTTAGGGCAGTGCAGTGGTGTTCGGGCAGTGTAGGGGGTCGTGCTGGGGGTGGTGTTTCAGGGTTTAGGGCAGTGCAGTGGTGTTCGGGCAGTGTAGGGGGTCGTGCTGGGGGTGGTGTTTCAGGGTTTAGGGCAGTGCAGTGGTGTTCGGGCAGTGTAGGGGGTCGTGCTGGGGGTGGTGTTTCAGGGTTTAGGGCAGTGCAGTGGTGTTCGGGCAGTGTAGGGGGTCGTGCTGGGGTGGTGTTTCAGGGTTTAGGGCAGTGCAGTGGTGTTCGGGCAGTGTAGGGGGTCGTGCTGGGGGTGGTGTTTCAGGGTTTAGGGCAGTGCAGTGGTGTTCGGGCAGTGTAGGGGGTCGTGCTGGGGCTGGTGTTTCAGGGTTTAGGGCAGTGCAGTGGTGTTCGGGCAGTGTAGGGGGTCGTGCTGGGGGTGGTGTTTCAGGGTTTAGGGCAGTGCAGTGGTGTTCGGGCAGTGTAGGGGGTCGTGCTGGGGGTGGTGTTTCAGGGTTTAGGGCAGTGCAGTGGTGTTCGGGCAGTGTAGGGGGTCGTGCTGGGGGTGGTGTTTCAGGGTTTAGGGCAGTGCAGTGGTGTTCGGGCAGTGTAGGGGGTCTTGCTGGGGGTGGTGTTTCAGGGTTTAGGGCAGTGCAGTGGTGTTCGGGCAGTGTAGGGGGTCGTGCTGGGGGTGGTGTTTCAGGGTTTAGGGCAGTGCAGTGGTGTTCGGGCAGTGTAGGGGGTCGTGCTGGGGGTGGTGTTTCAGGGTTTAGGGCAGTGCAGTGGTGTTCGGGCAGTGTAGGGGTCGTGCTGGGGGTGGTGTTTCAGGGTTTAGGGCAGTGCAGTGGTGTTCGGGCAGTGTAGGGGTCGTGCTGGGGGTGGTGTTTCAGGGTTTAGGGCAGTGCAGTGGTGTTCGGGCAGTGTAGGGGGTCGTGCTGGGGGTGGTGTTTCAGGGTTTAGGGCAGTGCAGTGGTGTTCGGGCAGTGTAGGGGGTCGTGCTGGGGGTGGTGTTTCAGGGTTTAGGCAGTGCAGTGGTGTTCGGGCAGTGTAGGGGGTCGTGCTGGGGCTGGTGTTTCAGGGTTTAGGGCAGTGCAGTGGTGTTCGGGCAGTGTAGGGGTCGTGCTGGGGGTGGTGTTTCAGGGTTTAGGGCAGTGCAGTGGTGTTCGGGCAGTGTAGGGGTCGTGCTGGGGGTGGTGTTTCAGGGTTTAGGGCAGTGCAGTGGTGTTCGGGCAGTGTAGGGGGTCGTGCTGGGGGTGGTGTTTCAGGGTTTAGGGCAGTGCAGTGGTGTTCGGGCAGTGTAGGGGGTCGTGCTGGGGGTGGTGTTTCAGGGTTTAGGGCAGTGCAGTGGTGTTCGGGCAGTGTAGGGGGTCTTGCTGGGGCTGGTGTTTCAGGGTTTAGGGCAGTGCAGTGGTGTTCGGGCAGTGTAGGGGGTCGTGCTGGGGGTGGTGTTTCAGGGTTTAGGGCAGTGCAGTGGTGTTCGGGCAGTGTAGGGGGTCGTGCTGGGGGTGGTGTTTCAGGGTTTAGGGCAGTGCAGTGGTGTTCGGGCAGTGTAGGGGTCGTGCTGGGGGTGGTGTTTCAGGGTTTAGGGCAGTGCAGTGGTGTTCGGGCAGTGTAGGGGGTCGTGCTGGGGCTGGTGTTTCAGGGTTTAGGGCAGTGCAGTGGTGTTCGGGCAGTGTAGGGGGTCGTGCTGGGGGTGGTGTTTCAGGGTTTAGGGCAGTGCAGTGGTGTTCGGGCAGTGTAGGGGGTCGTGCTGGGGGTGGTGTTTCAGGGTTTAGGGCAGTGCAGTGGTGTTCGGGCAGTGTAGGGGGTCGTGCTGGGGGTGGTGTTTCAGGGTTTAGGGCAGTGCAGTGGTGTTCGGGCAGTGTAGGGGGTCGTGCTGGGGGTGGTGTTTCAGGGTTTAGGGCAGTGCAGTGGTGTTCGGGCAGTGTAGGGGGTCGTGCTGGGGGTGGTGTTTCAGGGTTTAGGGCAGTGCAGTGGTGTTCGGGCAGTGTAGGGGGTCGTGCTGGGGGTGGTGTTTCAGGGTTTAGGGCAGTGCAGTGGTGTTCGGGCAGTGTAGGGGGTCGTGCTGGGGGTGGTGTTTCAGGGTTTAGGGCAGTGCAGTGGTGTTCGGGCAGTGTAGGGGGTCGTGCTGGGGGTGGTGTTTCAGGGTTTAGGGCAGTGCAGTGGTGTTCGGGCAGTGTAGGGGTCGTGCTGGGGGTGGTGTTTCAGGGTTTAGGGCAGTGCAGTGGTGTTCGGGCAGTGTAGGGGGTCGTGCTGGGGTGGTGTTTCAGGGTTTAGGGCAGTGCAGTGGTGTTCGGGCAGTGTAGGGGTCGTGCTGGGGGTGGTGTTTCAGGGTTTAGGGCAGTGCAGTGGTGTTCGGGCAGTGTAGGGGGTCGTGCTGGGGCTGGTGTTTCAGGGTTTAGGGCAGTGCAGTGGTGTTCGGGCAGTGTAGGGGGTCGTGCTGGGGGTGGTGTTTCAGGGTTTAGGGCAGTGCAGTGGTGTTCGGGCAGTGTAGGGGTCGTGCTGGGGGTGGTGTTTCAGGGTTTAGGGCAGTGCAGTGGTGTTCGGGCAGTGTAGGGGGTCGTGCTGGGGCTGGTGTTTCAGGGTTTAGGGCAGTGCAGTGGTGTTCGGGCAGTGTAGGGGGTCGTGCTGGGGGTGGTGTTTCAGGGTTTAGGGCAGTGCAGTGGTGTTCGGGCAGTGTAGGGGGTCGTGCTGGGGCTGGTGTTTCAGGGTTTAGGGCAGTGCAGTGGTGTTCGGGCAGTGTAGGGGGTCGTGCTGGGGGTGGTGTTTCAGGGTTTAGGGCAGTGCAGTGGTGTTCGGGCAGTGTAGGGGGTCGTGCTGGGGGTGGTGTTTCAGGGTTTAGGGCAGTGCAGTGGTGTTCGGGCAGTGTAGGGGGTCGTGCTGGGGGTGGTGTTTCAGGGTTTAGGGCAGTGCAGTGGTGTTCGGGCAGTGTAGGGGGTCATGCTGGGGGTGGTGTTTCAGGGTTTAGGGCAGTGCAGTGGTGTTCGGGCAGTGTAGGGGGTCGTGCTGGGGGTGGTGTTTCAGGGTTTAGGGCAGTGCAGTGGTGTTCGGGCAGTGTAGGGGGTCGTGCTGGGGGTGGTGTTTCAGGGTTTAGGGCAGTGCAGTGGTGTTCGGGCAGTGTAGGGGTCGTGCTGGGGGTGGTGTTTCAGGGTTTAGGGCAGTGCAGTGGTGTTCGGGCAGTGTAGGGGGTCGTGCTGGGGGTGGTGTTTCAGGGTTTAGGGCAGTGCAGTGGTGTTCGGGCAGTGTAGGGGTCGTGCTGGGGGTGGTGTTTCAGGGTTTAGGGCAGTGCAGTGGTGTTCGGGCAGTGTAGGGGGTCGTGCTGGGGCTGGTGTTTCAGGGTTTAGGGCAGTGCAGTGGTGTTCGGGCAGTGTAGGGGTCGTGCTGGGGCTGGTGTTTCAGGGTTTAGGGCAGTGCAGTGGTGTTCGGGCAGTGTAGGGGGTCGTGCTGGGGGTGGTGTTTCAGGGTTTAGGGCAGTGCAGTGGTGTTCGGGCAGTGTAGGGGGTCGTGCTGGGGGTGGTGTTTCAGGGTTTAGGGCAGTGCAGTGGTGTTCGGGCAGTGTAGGGGTCGTGCTGGGGCTGGTGTTTCAGGGTTTAGGGCAGTGCAGTGGTGTTCGGGCAGTGTAGGGGGTCGTGCTAGGGGTGGTGTTTCAGGGTTTAGGGCAGTGCAGTGGTGTTCGGGCAGTGTAGGGGTCGTGCTGGGGGTGGTGTTTCAGGGTTTAGGGCAGTGCAGTGGTGTTCGGGCAGTGTAGGGGGTCGTGCTGGGGCTGGTGTTTCAGGGTTTAGGGCAGTGCAGTGGTGTTCGGGCAGTGTAGGGGGTCGTGCTGGGGGTGGTGTTTCAGGGTTTAGGGCAGTGCAGTGGTGTTCGGGCAGTGTAGGGGGTCGTGCTGGGGCTGGTGTTTCAGGGTTTAGGCAGTGCAGTGGTGTTCGGGCAGTGTAGGGGTCGTGCTGGGGCTGGTGTTTCAGGGTTTAGGGCAGTGCAGTGGTGTTCGGGCAGTGTAGGGGGTCGTGCTGGGGGTGGTGTTTCAGGGTTTAGGGCAGTGCAGTGGTGTTCGGGCAGTGTAGGGGGTCGTGCTGGGGGTGGTGTTTCAGGGTTTAGGCAGTGCAGTGGTGTTCGGGCAGTGTAGGGGGTCGTGCTGGGGTGGTGTTTCAGGGTTTAGGGCAGTGCAGTGGTGTTCGGGCAGTGTAGGGGGTCGTGCTGGGGGTGGTGTTTCAGGGTTTAGGGCAGTGCAGTGGTGTTCGGGCAGTGTAGGGGGTCGTGCTGGGGCTGGTGTTTCAGGGTTTAGGGCAGTGCAGTGGTGTTCGGGCAGTGTAGGGGGTCGTGCTGGGGGTGGTGTTTCAGGGTTTAGGGCAGTGCAGTGGTGTTCGGGCAGTGTAGGGGTCGTGCTGGGGCTGGTGTTTCAGGGTTTAGGGCAGTGCAGTGGTGTTCGGGCAGTGTACGGGGTTGTGCTGGGGCTGGTGTTTCAGGGTTTAGGGCAGTGCAGTGGTGTTCGGGCAGTGTAGGGGTCGTGCTGGGGGTGGTGTTTCAGGGTTTAGGGCAGTGCAGTGGTGTTCGGGCAGTGTAGGGGGTCGTGCTGGGGCTGGTGTTTCAGGGTTTAGGGCAGTGCAGTGGTGTTCGGGCAGTGTAGGGGTCGTGCTGGGGCTGGTGTTTCAGGGTTTAGGGCAGAGCAGTGGTGTTCGGGCAGTGTAGGGGTCGTGCTGGGGTGGTGTTTCAGGGTTTAGAGCAGTGCAGTGGTGTTCGGGCAGTGTAGGGGGTCGTGCTGGGGGTGGTGTTTCAGGGTTTAGGGCAGTGCAGTGGTGTTCGGGCAGTGTAGGGGGTCTTGCTGGGGGTGGTGTTTCAGGGTTTAGGGCAGTGGTGTGTCGGGCAGTGTAGGGGTCTTGCTGGGGGTGGTGTTTCAGGGTTTAGGGCAGTGCAGTGGTGTTCGGGCAGTGTAGGGGTCTTGCTGGGGGTAGTGTTTCAGGGTTTAGGGCGGTGCAGTGGTGTTCGGGCAGTGTAGGGGGTCGTGCTGGGGGTGGTGTTTCAGGGTTTAGGGCAGTGCAGTAGTGTTCGGGCAGTGTAGGATGTCGTGCAGGGGGTGGTGTTTCAGGGTTTAGGGCAGTGCAGTGGTGTTCTGGCAGTGTAGGGGGTCATGCTGGGGGTGGGGTTTCAGGGTTTAGGGCAGTGCAGTGGTGTTCGGGCAGTGTAGGGGGTCGTGCTGGGGGTGGTGTTTCAGGGTTTAGGGCAGTGCAGTGGTGTTCGGGCAGTGTAGGGGGTCGTGCTGGGGCTGGTGTTTCAGGGTTTAGGGCAGTGCAGTGGTGTTCGGGCAGTGTAGGGGGTCTTGTTGGGGTGATGTTTCAGGGTTTAGGGCAGCAGTGGTGTTCGGGCAGTGTAGGGGGTCTTGCTGGGGGTGATGTTTCAGGGTTTAGGGCAGTGCAGTGGTGTTCGGGCAGTGTAGGGGTCTTGCTGGGGGTAGTGTTTCAGGGTTTAGGGCAGTGCAGTGGTGTTCGTGCAGTGTAGGGGGTCATGCAGGGGTGGTGTTTCAGGGTTTAGGGCAGTGCAGTGGTGTTCGGCCAGTGTAGGTAGTCTTGCTGGGGGTGGTGTTTCAGGGTTTAGGGCAGTGCAGTAGTTTTCGGGCAGTGTAGGCGGTCGTGCTGGGGCTGGTGTTTCAGGGTTTAGGGCAGTGCAGTGGTGTTCGGGCAGTGTACGGGGTTCATGCTGGGGCTGGTGTTTCAGGGTTTAGGGCAGTGCAGTGGTGTGCGGGCAGTGTAGGGGGTCGTGCTGGGGCTGGTGTTTCAGGGTTTAGGGCAGTGCAGTGGTGTTCGGGCAGTGTAGGGGGTCGTGCTGGGGGTGGTGTTTCAGGGTTTAGGGCAGTGCAGTGGTGTTCGGGCAGTGTAGGGGGTCTTGCTGGGGGTAGTGTTTCAGGGTTTAGGGCAGTGCAGTGGTGTTCGGGCAGTGTAGGGGGTCTTGCTGGGGGTAGTGTTTCAGGGTTTAGGGCGGTGCAGTGGTGTTCGTGCAGTGTAGGGGGTCGTGCTGGGGGTCGTGTTTCAGGGTTTAGGGCAGTGCAGTAGTGTTCGGGCAGTGTAGGATGTCGTGCAGGGGGTGGTGTTTCAGGGTTTAGGGCAGTGCAGTGGTGTTCTGGCAGTGTAGGGGGTCATGCTGGGGGTGGGGTTTCAGGGTTTAGGGCAGTACAGTGGTGTTCGGGCAGTGTAGGGGGTCGTGCAGGGGTTGGTGTTTCAGGGTAGTGCAGTGGTGTTCGGGCAGTGTAGGGGGTCGTGCTGGGGCTGGTGTTTCAGGGTTTAGGGCAGTGCAGTGGTGTTCGGGCAGTGTAGGGGTCTTGTTGGGGGTGATGTTTCAGGGTTTAGGGCAGTGGTGTTCGGGCAGTGTAGGGGGTCTTGCTGGGGGTGATGTTTCAGGGTTTAGGGCAGTGCAGTGGTGTTCGGGCAGTGTAGGGGTCTTGCTGGGGTAGTGTTTCAGGGTTTAGGGCAGTGCAGTGGTGTTCGTGCAGTATAGGGGGTCGTGCTGGGGATGGTGTTTCTGGGTTTAGGGCAGTGCAGTAGTGTTCGAGCAGTGTAGGGGTTGTGCAGGGGTGGTGTTTCAGGGTTTCGGGCAGTGCAGTGGTGTTCGGGCAGTGTAGGGGGTCACGCTGGGGGTGGTGTTTCAGGGTTTAGGGCAGTGCAGTGGTGTTCGGGCAGTGTAGGGGGTCATGCACGGGGTGGTGTTTCAGGGTTTAGGGCAGTGCAGTGGTGTTCGGGCAGTGTAGGGTGTTGTGCTGGGGCTGGTGTTTCAGGGTTCAGGGCAGTGCAGTGGTGTTCAGGCAGTGTAGGGGGTCGTGCTGAGGCTGGTGTTTCACGGTTTAGGGCAGTGCAGTGGTGTTCGGGCAGTGTAGGGGGTCGTGCTGGGGCTGGTGTTTCAGGGTTTAGGGCAGTGCAGTGCAGTGGTGTTCGGGCAGTGTAGGCGGTCGTGCTGGGGCTGGTGTTTCAGGGTTTAGGGCAGTGCAGTGGTGTTCGGGCAGTGTAGGGGGTCGTGCTGGGGCTGGTGTTTCAGGGTTTAGGGCAGTGCAGTGGTGCTCGGGCAGTGTAGGGGGTCGTGCTGGGGGTGATGTTTCAGGGTAGTGCAGTGGTGTTCGGGCAGTGTAGGGGGTCGGGCAGGGGCTGGTGTTTCAAGGTTTAGGGCAGTGCAGTGGTGTTCGGGCAGTGTAGGGGTTCGTGCTGGGGCTGGTGTTTCAGGGTTTAGGGCAGTGCAGTGGTGTTCGGGCAGTGTAGGGGGTCATGCTGGGGCTGGTGTTTCAGTGTTTTGGGCAGAGCAGTGGTGTTCGGGCAGTGTAGGGGGTCGTGCTAGGGGTGGTGTTTCAGGGTTTAGGGCAGTGCAGTGGTGTTCGGGCAGTGTAGGGGGTCATGCAGGGGCTGGTGTTTCAGGGTTTAGGGCAGTGCAGTGGTGTTCGGGCAGTGTAGGGGGTCGTGCTGGGGGTAGTGTTTTAGGGTTTAGGGTAGTGCAGTGGTGCTTGTGTAGTGTAGGGGGTCGTGCTGGGGGTAGTGGTTTAGGGTTTAGGGTAGTGCAGTGGTGTTTGTGTAGTGTAGGGGGTCATGTTGTAGGGTAGTGCAGTGGTGTTTGGGTAGTGTAGGGGGTCGTGCTGGTGGTAGTGTTTTAGGATTTAGGTTAGTGCAGTGGTGTTTGGGTAGTGTAGGGTTTCGTGCTGGGGGTAGTGTTTTAGGGTTTAGGATAGTGCAGTGGTGCTTGTGTAGTGTAGGGGGTCGTGCTGGGGGTAGTGTTTTAGGGTTTAAGGTAGTGCAGTGGTGTTTTTGTAGTGTAGGGGGTCATGTTTTAAGATGCAATGCTCCAATACCTGACCAGTCTGCACTACATAAAACTGCAAAAAAACTAAAAATAAAAAGTGTTTTGCACACTTTTGTCATTGGGCTATATGTGGGCTACATCTGGGTAATATTTGTGCTACATTTGGGCTCTTTTTCACTGGTGGCCATCTTGGAAGACTTCTTTGTTATGAAGTTTCCTAATTTCTTCATTTACTGCAGTCTTCTCAGTAGGAAATGCTTTCAGTTTTTTACTTTGATTCCATCAAGAAGGCATTCAGATGTGTCTCACATCTGCCATAAATTCAGAATGTTAGCACTCTAGTTGCTCATTAGATCACTGGAGTAAAGCTACTGCTCACCAGGGAGTTAACTGGTAGTCTGCTGCTGGTATTGAAAGTGATTGTTTCAGTCTGCATGTCAGAATTTTCTAATGAAATAGAAGAGGATATGAGATCTCACTTAAAACATGCCCTAATTTTTCTTTCTGCAGCACTAACCATAATTTCTATTTCAAAAAGAACCCCTCATTTTGTTCCTTTTTAAATTAAATGTTTTAAGTGTTACCGGTTTATTCCAATCAAGATGGCTTCAGGTGTGCCATACTTTTGTCATAAGTAAGGCTGTTAGCGCTCTAGTTGTACTTTAGAACACTCTGGGAAGCTGCAGTAGAACACAAAGGCATCAACTGGCAGGCTGCTCCTGTTGAAATATAACAGGAAGATATTTGAGATCACACTTGAAATATGTCCTAATTTTTCTTTCTACAGCACTAACCATAATTTCTATGACAAAATGAACCCCCTCATTTTGTTCCTTTTTAAATTAAATGTTTTAAGTGTTACCAGTTTATTCCAATCAAGATGGCTTCAGGTGTGCCATACTTTTGTCATAAGTAAGGCTGTTAGCACTCTAGTTGTTCTTTAGAACACTCTGGGAAGCTGCAGTAGAACACAAAGGCATCAACTGGCAGGCTGCTCCTGTTGAAATATAACAGGAAGATATTTGAGATCACACTTGAAACATGTCCTAATTTTTCTTTCTACAGCACTAACCATAATTTCTATGACAAAATGAACCCCCTCATTTTGTTCCTTTTTAAATTAAATGTTTTAAGTGTTACCAGTTTATTCCAATCAAGATGGCTTCAGGTGTGCCATACTTTTGTCATAAGTAAGGCTGTTAGCACTCTAGTTGTTCTTTAGAACACTCTGGGAAGCTGCAGTAGAACACAAAGGCATCAACTGGCAGGCTGCTCCTGTTGAAATATAACAGGAAGATATTTGAGATCACACTTGAAACATGTCCTAATTTTTCTTTCTACAGCACTAACCATAATTTCTATGACAAAATGAACCCCATCATTTTGTTCCTTTTTAAATTAAATTGTTTAAGTGTTACCAGTTTATTCCAATCAAGATGGCTTCAGGTGTGCCATACTTTTGTCATAAGTAAGGCTGTTAGCACTCTAGTTGTTCTTTAGAACACTCTGGGAAGCTGCAGTAGAACACAAAGGAATCAACTGACAGTCTCTGCCCTTGTTGGATGTACATGTTTTACTGAGAATGTCAGACTTCATTCTCACATGAGTGATAAAGATAATGTGAATTTACAGAAAATATGCTCTCATTTTAGCTTCTGGAGCACCTTCCAAACCTCCATGGGACAAGCATGAGAAAATAGTGTTCTCTCAAACATGATTCATGATATCCCAGCAGAAGGTTTTTCACATGGTAAAATCACCTTAGAATACACCACAATTCCTAAAATTAGTATGGTACCATCAACAAATACATTCTAATGTAACTAAAGCCTGTTATCACCCTTTATAGTTCTCCTTTTGGTGACCCTCAAAATCTTCTATTCACTACAATGCATTTCAATGAGGTACTATCATTTATATTGGTCCCAAGATGGCTGCCAGCAATTCCAGGATGAAGTGCTGACAGCCAATCAGATCTCACGATGACATGTGTGGTTAGGCTCCGCCCAGATATATATGTGACTTTACTTTTGATTTTCTCAGGAACTACTGAACGGATTTACACCATTTAAGCAAAAGGCACGACACTGAACCAAGGGCTACCTCTTTGCCAAATTTGGTGTAATTCCGTTCAGCAGTTCGGGCTGTAGCTGCGACTAAAGGTTCCTATGGAAAAATGAATGGGGAAAACGCGTTTTGGGACCCCCTTTTTCTCGGCCCCCGCTTGACGTATCACCCTGAGACTTTCAGGATAGGAGCGGACCGGAGCGCCCCAACAAGTTGGAAACTTTCGCGAAGATTCGTCAACCGGCGCCAACGTTATTTCAAATAGAATGTCGTGGATTTCCTATGGATAATAGGTTTTAACTATAACTATCTACTGGCGACCGCCAGTAGATAATATATATATATATATATATTTTTTTTTTATTTACTGAAAAAACCATAGGTTTCAGGGACATTATAGTTAGGAATTAGCATTTAAAAATCCTTTGAAATTCACTGAAATAACGAGAGATTTCAGGGACATTATAGTTAGTAATTAGCATTTAAAAAACCTTAAAAATTCACTGAAATAACCACAGGTTTCAGGGACGTTATAGTTAGTCTGACTTTTCACTCTTCAAAAACAGAGAAATTCGGCAGTTATAGTTAGCTGAGCTAACTATAACTTGCGCTCGATTGGTGGTGTGTGTATAACTGTATATTATTTAAAATAAAAGCCCCTGGGAGGTGTTATTTAAAATAAAAGCCCCGGGGAGGTGGCGGTCCATGGGGCTTGGGGGGCCCCGCGAGGCCCCCCGCCCTAAAAAAATAAAAGCCCCGGGGAGGTGGCGGTCCCCGGGGCTGCGGGGGGCCACGCGGCCCCCCATATATTTGGCACATTCCCTCCAGGACCTGGCCCACATAGGCCTAGGGCAGTGGTTCCCAATCTGTGCGCCGTGGCGCCCTGGTGCGCCCTCCAAAGTAGCCAGGGGCGCCGCGCTTCAAAGGTTTCAGATTTTCGAAGTCATAAATTGCCGGTAACATCTTTGAAATGTGCAGTTATTTAGTAAAAGCATAACACCTCTGTCCACCAGATGGCAGCAGAGCATTCCTTATTGAGAGTGCAGAACCTAATGTTACTGATTGAGATGGATTTCTCGTATTTCCTGCTTAAGAAGCCAGCAACCAAATGCGTGGAAAAGCAGAGTGGAAAGATTATGGTGAGCGGAAACCTGGCGTGAACGGGGGAGAATGGGACAGGATAGGGAGAGAGAAAAGGGAGGAAGGTGGGAAGCGAATTTTGGGAGAGTGTCTAAAGCACAACGAGAACAAGCATTTACAATGCAATAGGTCTCGCATTTGCGAGAGTTTGAGCTATTGGCGCTGTAAATGACAATGCCTTTTATTTATCGGTTTCAAAAAACACAAATAAAACGTATTGTCAATTACAATGCCAATAGCTCAAACTCTTGCAAATGTGTGACCTATTGCATTTCAAATGCTTGTTTAAATCTTATGTCACCCTTCACTATCTTTTGAATTGTACAACACCCTGATGTTCTTACTGGGCCTGATCTGTGGTATAAAAACTGCATAAAAGGAAAATAATAAACATTTATTTTAAATTCTGATGAAGCTTTTTCATTTACTATGTGTCTTTTATAACCAACCAAGCCCAATCCATGAAATGACCAATTAGAATTCCCTCAGTGAAGCTGGTGAAGGGGGCCTGTTTTAGCAACCATGGGCTGGCCAACCAGAAGGTGTCTCTCATACCTTTTCCTGCTTAGCTTCTTCTGGTACTCCATGCGCTGTCACACAACAATGCGTGCCAACCACCACTGTGTAGAATGTATCTGGCAAAAATACACAGTTTCTGAAAGCATTATTATTGTTTTTTTTTAATAAGCCTTCCACAGGTGGTTTCTAAACCTCGGTTGCTGTCAGTGAGAAAGTCTTATTCGATTTATGACCAGGGAGGGAGAAGGCATGAACTCCTCTCACAGTGAAGATGGGTGGAGGTTGGTCGGTGAGGAGAGTTCTCACCGGGGACACCATTTACTTCACACTGATTTACAAATAAAGTGAACGGGGACAAGGGCTGAGAGGAGTCTGAGAGAGAAGGGTCATTAGAAGGGGTAGGCAAAGGCCACCCATGGCAGGGGCGTCCATGGAGAGGGGGTACTTATCCCAAGAAAGCATTGGGGGCCTTGATGGCGCTGCATCAGTGTGGTCAGGATGCATAAGAGGGGGTAGTGGATAGAGGCATAGAAGAGGAATTAAACGCCTAAACCCTCTGTCACCCCCTTGGTCACATCTGACCTGGAGCGGCTAAGGGGGTCACTGCACACTGGACCGCAGCAGCCCCGCGAGCCCATTGAAATGACCCCTCCATCTGCGTAAACCAAAAAAAAATGTTTTTTTCAAAGAACTGCACCACACAGACCTAAATCTGCCACACGTGTTACTCTGCTGACACAATCAGCTCTTGTAATCCCTTTCCCTTGATGAGAATGCAGACTTCCTTTTACAGATGGGTGTGGCGTAATGGCCAAGAGCTGCCGACTTTGTAGCTGGGGAGTCAGATTCAAGTATTGCGTTGGCTCAACATCCTGCGATTCTGGGCAAATCACTTAATCTCCCCGTGCCTACCAAAAAGGAATGTGTCCTTGTGTAATGTAACTGGTGCTCGTGTAAAGCGCACCGATACCTTCAAGTCGAGTGTGCGCTATATAAAACTGCAAAAGATTATTACTCATTGAGATATTAGGGTCTGAAATGTGATTTGTTACAATACCGTCTACTCCAAAGAGACCCTGCTTGTGTTTCAACCCCAGGTTTCTACCCAACTAATCAGTACTCAGCATTTTCTGTGTCCCTGAGACCTTGGCACATTTAGTGTTTCCCTTAAATCAATGCCTGCCTGTAAACATTGTTCGTGTGTCTGAGTACTTCGCCTGTGTCCCTGAGACTCGTGTATGTTTCTCTGACTATAGAGCGCGTGCCCCTTAGAATCCCACCTTGTGACTTGGAGTTCCACCAGTGTCCTTGTAAGTATGTCCTGGCTTCCTGCTGAGCTGGCCAACCTCAGTGAAACTCGTGTATATCTCTGTCAGTACTAGCTGTGTCCCTGAGGACATCACTTGGACCCTGGGAATTTTGTGCGTGCTTGAGAACCCTGCCCTGTGACTGAGGATACAACGTGTGACCCTGGCCACATTACATCACCTGTACTCCTCAGATCTTCAGTTGTGGCCATAATTGCATTAAGGCCACCTGTTTCCCTGCAGACAGAGCCCGTGTCCCTGATAAACATATATATTCCAGTTCCCCCTGAGAACATGACCTGTGTTCCGAAGAACATCACATGTTCCCGTGGGAATGGTAGCACGCCTAGGGATCCTATGTGTGATCTTGGCTATGTCTCCGGCACGGCTAACAGCATTCTGTGCATCCTTGGCACCATTACCAGCGACCCTGCACGGGGCCTTCCTGGACGCCGAGGACATAAACGTGACGCTAGTTTATTTGCTGAAAATGCAAGTCTCATTAAGGTGTGTGCTCCCAAAGGCGACTGGAGCCTTCCTAAGTACACAGCTTTTGATGAGAAATTATTATTATCGTGGCGCTACAGATTACGTTTCAAAGCGCTAAGACCATTTCCGAGGACCACGGGTCGGCTCCTGCATGTCAGAGTGGGAGTGTGGCAGTGAGAGGGGATCCGAGCCCGAAAGTTAGTGACTTTCCGGTGAATGACACTCTCCTCTCACGGAGACATTGTTTGTTCCAGTGTGCTCGGGCCCTTCACATGAACACGTGTCTTTGGGTTTACCACTCACTCCCCGGTGTTACTAACAAGAGGATTTTAAAGGGTTAATAAATGTGGGAAACTGCACAGTAACAAAACTGAAACTGAAAGCACTGTGCACTAGTAAAGAAAAAAAAGGCGGCGCACCCAAAAAAACACTGCAACTCTAGGCGCGAGACCTAAAAAACGGAAGGATATCAAAAGTTTCCTGTCTGTAACAACAAAGGAGGGAAGGTTAAGGTCTCACTCACGCAATTCTGTCAATATATTTGACAGAGATTTATCTAGTCCTGAGTTACCGCCATGGTCACTGCAGAGCGCTGGATAAGTGCTCTTGCACTCAAGCAGTCTGGCGCCTGGTTTGAAGCTGTGTGCTAGAGGCAAGTCCTCTGGTTTCCCGTAGAAGTGCTCAATCTGGGGGAATGCGGGGTTACCCATTGAGATTCTTTCACCTTAGGCACTGTATGGTGGGGATTGGTGTCAAAGGCCTATTGCCCCCTGGTTTTGGGTGGTATTCTTTCTTCCATTGAAGTTCAGCTCTGAATCAGGCCTTAGGCCTGCCTACATCCAGGGGCAAAACAAGCCCATTTATTTTCGAGGCTCGCCTTTGAAAGCATTTGGAGCTTAAGGTACTCATAAACAGAGACCCCGAGCCACTGCAAGTGCAGGAGAATGGTGCCCACCCGCACATGCCAGGGCCCATCACAGCAGCCAATCATTCCTGCCGATCTGCATGTGTATTGTGGGTAGGATGTGACTGTCATTCAACACGTTCAGTCCCAGTCTAAAATCTTTCACTAGCAGAGGGGTACACCGTAGGAAGAACACGCTGCCACAATAGCTGCTATGGGCATCGAGCATGCTAAAAAGGCATTGGCTAGTGACCGGGCAGAGGCCCTTTAGGAGCGCTGCAGAGTTTCTAAGGCGTCTCTAGACCATCACAGTGATCCAGACACTGCCTTAGTAAAACTGGCTTTATATATGTCATTGATGGTCAGACAGCCCACAGCATAGTTTTAGCTACAAAGTAACCACAAACATTTACTCTGAGAACAGACTGCAATATTTGGCTTCCTGAAGTTATAAAGTACATCTTCCTAAGGTAAATTAAGTCATTTTTCCTTCTTATAAATATAGAAGAATTGACATTTATTGTGTGTGATAAATGTCCCAACTGAACTAGGCGTTCCATCCCATTCTACATCCGTCCACTCCACCAGCAAAAAAATGTCACATAATAATAGGGAGCCGCGGCCAATGATCAATAAGCCAAGGGAGCCATGGGTTGAAAAAGTTTGGGAACCACTGGCCTAGGGGGTGAGGGTGTTTCTACCCTACCCCCTTTTCTTACTTTTATAGTTTTCATACCTTTTTGCTTGTGACTCGGTTCTACCAAGTCACAAGATGGCTGCCAACACTTCCTGGTTTAAATTGTTGGCAGCCAATCAGAAACAAGCTCGTGATCGGGAGGGTTCAGCCAATCAGATCCCACAATTCTCAAATATCGATATCTGTAAAGCTTTACATTTCTCAAAAACTACTCAATGGATTTACAAAATGTAAAGAAAAGCGTGCTTTCTGGATCAAAAGGTACCTTTTTGCCAAATTTGGTGTAATTCCGTTCAGCATTTCATCTGTAGCCGTGTCTAAAGTTTCCTATGGAAATTAACATGGAGAAAACACGTTTTGGGACCCCCCTTTTTTCTCGGCCCCCGCTTGACGAATCACCCCGAAACTTTTAAGACACCAGCTTACTTTAAAACAATTATTACACTAATAATTTTAATGTATTTTATAATTTTAAAATTATAAAAACATTTAACATATATATATATATATTACACCAAATCCCTCCATCTTTGAAGTAGACAAGGGGACACAGCGGGGTACTCAAGAAAGTTCATTTATTGACAGAACGGCATGACGCGTTTCGGCGGATGTGCCTTTCTCCAATGCCTCTAACACCAGGGGTTTCACTGTCCATCATTTTGAATGTGCTGCCTCACTCCTATTGGTGGGAGCACAGCTGACCCATATTAAAACACAGAGCATTCCTGCTGCGCCTCGTCCCAGACTTCAATTCCCAGCATGCATCTTTTTTGTTAACTGGGGAAATGTCTCTGTGCAGCCCATCATTTCCTGTTCTCATGGTGAGTTTGGGCTGTACTATTCAAACGTGGTCGTGCCTGATTGCCCCTTGGTCTCTGTTCATGCAATAAATCCATTTCTTCGCCCCCTACATCCTGCCACAAATGCCGATTTGGGGCATGCCCGGAGACGGCTCTGCAGTGAACTCGTCTCTCCGTGAAGTCACGGACTGTAAATTAAACATCAGTACCTTGCTCCTTTCGGTTGCAGCAGTACTGAGGTTTCCAACACCTTGGAATTACACCATTTGCTTTGCCACTGATTACCTCTGAACACTTTCAGGATGGGTCCCCTGCTTGTCACTGGCTCCATGCAAACATTACACCAAATCCCTCCATCGTTGAAGTAGACAAAGGGACACAGCGGGGTCCTCAAGAGAGTTCATTTACTGACAGAACGGCATGACGCATTTCAGCGGATGTGCCTTTCTCCAATGCCTCTAACACCAGGGGTTTCACTGTCCATAATTTTGAATATGCTGCCTCACTCCTATTGGTGGGAGCACAGCTGACCCATATATATATATATATATATATATATAAATATATACATATACCAATAGCACAAAATCTATTTAAAAACATATTCTATTATAAATGAAAAAAATTAGAATATTTAAAAAATCTTTAAACTTACATTTCCCACTTCACTAACTGCAACAGTAGGAAAAGTGTTGGATAGCGGAAGGGTAAAAATTACTATTCCTACTCCAATGAGTGCAACAGTAGGGAAAGTGTTGGATAGCGGAGGGATAAAATTTACTATTCCCACTCCAATCAGTGCAACAGTAGGGAAAGTGTTGGATAGCGGGGGGCTAAGAACTACTATTCCCCCTCCATAGAGTTCAACATTAGGGAAAGTGTTGGATAGGGGAGGGGTAAAAATTACTATTCCCGCTCCAATGAGTGCAACAGTAGGGAAAGTGTTGGATAGCGGAGAGGTAAAAATTTGAATTCCCACTCCAATGAGTGCAACAGCAGGGAAAGTGTTGGATAGCGGAGGGATAACATGTACTATTCCCACTCCAGCCAGTGTATTAATAGGGAAAGTTTTGGATTGTGGAGGGGTAAAATTTACTATTCTCACTCCAGTCAGTTGAAAATTAAAAACAAACAAAATATCATCTACAGAATAAAAATATTTTTTTTTAAAGTAAGTACAAAAAATATAAATATAAAAACATATTATAATGTTAAATACATAGCACAAATACCTACAAATATTATATTAAATCAAATAAAAGAATTATTTCGAAACAAATAAATATTTTTTATTTAGTAAATATTTTTTCACAAACATTTAGTCTATTTGCTTCCTAGCCTATAAGACCACAAAACTCACAACCCACATCGAAAATAAAAATTTTTATTTGCATGATTAACAAAATTAATTAGCAATTAAACAATTATTATTAATTAAAAAACACATTAAAACACATAAAATGTAATTAACTTCCCACCCTTTACACCTATAATCCCCACAACCCACACCTAAAATTAAACTGTAAAAAAATTAATTACACACTAAAAAAATATAACTAATAGTATTTAACAACTAATTACAAAGTAAGTAAAATTAATTTAGTCCCCACCTTTCGCCCCTATAAACCCAAAACCCATACACAAAAATAAAAACAAAAAAATGACCCTAATCATTTATCAATTAATTAATATTAATTATCAACTAATTATTAATTAATTAAAAATAAATTACTTTCCACCCTGTAACCCTAAAAAACCCGCAACCCACAGCTAACATTAATTACACAATTTCCATATTTAGTTGTCAATTAATTAATTAATATTAATTAACAACTAATTATTAATTAATTACAAATAAATTACTTCCCACCCTTTCCCCTTATAAACCCCACAACCCGCCCCTAAAATGTACCCCCCAAAAATTAAAAACACAATTAACATTATAATATCTCAATTAAATAGATATTGATAAATACAAAATATTCATTAATTTATTATAATTAAATTACTTCCCACTCTATTCCCTTATAAACCCTCAACCTGCTACGGAACTAAAAACACAAAATTTAATTAAACAAATATGAATAACTACTAAAAATTTAACACATATATTAAAAAACATAAACAATACTTATACAAAACAAATACATCACATACATTTAAAATATATTCTAAAATACATAACACTAATTAAAAAAACAATATTTTAAACAACTATATTTTTGCAAACAACATTAATGACTTCTATATTTTTTAAATTGATATTGCTTACCTTAAAGTCGATATTCTTGACCACAATATTCCTGCTGTCGATATTTCTGTGTCACAATATTTAAAACTCAATATTAGTGTAAGTCGACATTTCCAACTCGATATTTTGACTGTATACCGAGGGGCACTTCTTGGGGATCAGGAAGTCACTCTAGCAGAGGCCATCAGGCCTCAGGCAGCTCCAATTGCAGGTCCAGGCAACATGTTGGCTGGGCAGATGTAGGGATGCTTCTAGAGCTTGTTATGTGCCTATAGCTCATAACAGGAGGCCAGTCAGCTGACTCTTGGCATCACCACAGTGTGGGATGAAGGGTGCATATGAACTATTCCTTCTTGGCAAGCAGGGAAACAGGTAGCAGGGCAGCAGAGGTAGCAGGGCAGTAGAGTAGCAGTCCTTGTGGCAGCAGAGAAGCACACCAGTCCTTCTTCTGTAATATCCTCAGGTCCAGAGGTGTACTGAAGAGTTGGGTCTGAGGGACTACTATTTATCCTTGGTGCCAGCTTTGAAGTAGGTAATGTTTGTAGAGCGTTACACCCCCCAGAGGTGCATGGAATTATCTGCCTCCCTGTCCTGGCCCCAGCTTGTCTGGGTACACAAAAGACTAGTGTGAAACCCATTGTGAGTGTGCTGAGGCAGAGTCTTTGTAATGGGCAAGTGTGGGAGGTGACAGCTCCATCCCTCATCAATTCAGAAATGGGCCATCCTGCCAACACCTATTCCCCTTTTCTCTCACTCTCTGTGAGCAATACATAAAGACCATCTGCCAGCTATACCTGGTTATGTGACCCAGGATATAGGCTATGGGCACCAAATAGTTAGGACAAGAAAATGCCAACTTTCTAAAAGTGGTATTTTCAGAACTGAGACTCAAAATCCCACTGTACCATTAAAGTGGGTTTTAAATTGCAATTCTTTAGACATTAAACATTCCTACTGGCTCCTAAGTAAAGGTTATAACTTATTAAATGTAATAAGGCAGCTCAATGTTACCTGAAGAGAGGGGGAGGCCTTGAAGTAATGAAAAATAAAACTTAAGAGGTTTTCAACACCAGGTCATGTAAAAGTTAAAAATACACATCCAGCTATTTAAATATACTGCACCCTGCCCTATGGGCTGGTTAGGGACTACCCCAGGGGTGACATATGTATTAAAAAGAAAGGTCAGGTCAAAATGGCAGTTTAAAACTGCACACACAGGCTTCAAGGCAGGCCTCAGACATATTTAAAAAGGCTACTTAAATGGGTGGCACAATCAATCAGTCAATCAAAATGTTTAAAGTGCGGCAAATCACTTGTGAGGGTATCAAAGTGACTGGCTTTTTAAAAAAAGTTAATAAACAGTGTGCAGCTGAAGAAGTCATATGACAAGGAGAGCCAAGAGATCTGATGCCCTGGTCCTGCCTTATGATCTGTTGCTAATGCATTACATTTGCATAATGAACAGCGCTTCCTTACTTTGTGCAGGGAGACTTAAATCTCCCTTTTGCTAAGTACACACAAAACCCATTTAGAAATTAAGGGATTTGCCGAGAATCACAGGATGTTGAGCCCCCGCCGAGACTCGAGGGGTGATTTATAGTAAGGTCTATATAATATATATACCAAAGAGCGCAAACATAGGCATTCCATTTTTCGTATACTCTGAAACTAGTTCTGAGTTTAGTTTGTTTACAAGCCCTACAAATGTTGGTTTGTATGTAAGCCCAAACGAGGAGTAAAGTGGGTGGTCCAAGGTCACATAATTTTATCATGTGGGTGCATGATTATTAACACTCGGGTATTCAGGTCTGAAGAAAACATTTAGCCACTCCTGCCAGGCCCCATTATTTTAAGGCGAAATGACGCACTCTGCTAAGATTACATTGCAAAAGAGAACAGCACATTTTATTGGCCAAGTTTGTTATTTATATAGCACTATATAAGCAGCATGTGACATATTTCTAAGTACTCCTAGTCCTGGCATACAGGCACGGAGAAACACTGAGATGATGTAATTAGGCCAGGATCGCACGGTGTGTGGTCATGTGGCAAAGCCTGACTAGCACCTAAGCCTGGTGGATACACATTCTCACATTAGGCTCTAGAGCATGCCATGTATTGTAGTCACAGCATTTTATTTTTGATGCAGAACTAACCTCCTTTTTTGTTCTCCTTGCTAAATTCTGTCAAATATATACACTTGGATTGTAAAAATAAAATATCTTGGTGTCACAGAGGGGGTGCCATGGATGATCAAAATAAACCCCATGCTTGTAACTAACGAGCATTTCATCTGGATAAAAGGCAGCTGAATCGGTCGAATCTGCAATTTGTAGTTGTGGGTGAATGATGCAGTGGCATATTGTGCTCTCAATATCAAGCAAAATGGTTCCGCTAACTAAGGGGCTGATTACAATGGACCAAGTCCGCCCGCCACCGTAGCGGTGTTTGGGACAGCCCGCCAGACATGCGGCGGTCCCACCACTGCATACTTGTGGGCGCATCCTGGGCCTTTAACATTGCAGGGGGAGCTGCTGGCTGCAGCACCGTCCGCAATGTTAAAGGTGCTTGCACCGCATTTCCCTACACCACGTGGCAGGCACCCCGCGGTGCTTGCCACTTGGTGCATGAAAATGCAGGGGGGTACCATGGGTACCCCCCAGTGCAGCGACACCCCCCCACTGGGGCCCGCAACGGGTCCCCAAACCCAATCCCCGCCAGCCTTTCCATGGCGGCATCGCCCCCATGGAAAGGCCTCCTAAAAGCCACATCCTAATATGGCGGACGGTGCCTGCTAGGCATCGCCACCATATTTGTGGCCCTGCTCCGCCCACCAGGCAATTGGTGCGATTGCCACCGGCGGAAAAGCGGTGGACGGACTTTGCGTCCACCGCAAAATCTCATTGTGATGGCGAAATGATCGCCACTGCGGTGGCGATCGTCCTACCATCGTAATGAGCCCCTAAGTGTTTATTAGCACTAAGGGGGTCATTATGATATCGGGCGGATCCGCCCGACATCTTTCCTCGCCCGCCCTCCATTTACACCCCACCATATTACAATGGCGGGGGGACAGCGGCGGACGGAAAGATCGTCCGCCGCATTTCCTCAGGCAGGCAATCGTTCCGATTGCCTGCCGGACGGAACTCGGGCCTAATATGGTGGCGGTGGAAGACACTGCCATCGATATTTGGATGCCTGGCAGTGAAGGCCTTTGCCGCCACGGAAAGGCATGCAGGAATTGATTTGGGGGCCCGTTGCGGGCCCCCGGGGGGTGGGGGGTGGGTGGCTGCACTTGGGGGGTACCCCCCTACATTGGCATGCACAAGGTGGCAGGCACCACGCGGTGCCTGTCACGTTGTGCATGCCAATGCACTGCATGCATTTTTTACATTGCGGAGGGTGCTGCTGACAGCACCGCCCGCCGCAATGTAAACAATGCGGGATGCGACCGCCATGGTGGCGGTTGCATCCTAATAGGCACAGCGGGACTGCCGCACCTCTGGCGGTCGGTCCCGTTTACCGTTATGGTGGCGGGCGGACTTTGTCCGCCCGCCATCGTAATGGGCCCCTAAGGTCTGTAAACTCTATGTAAAACTTTAGCCGCCATATATACAGCCCAAAAGCTAATCATGTGGTAATTATGTGTTCCATGCGACCACCATGAGCTAGGCTCGCAGATTCCCGTGAGTGACGGCCCCTTATGGCAGCCATTTCTTGCTTTGTTTTAATTCAAAAATAAAAAAAAACACGTTTCAGCGTGACAATGTCAACTCAGTGGATACACATTTAAATAAAAGTGTTTCCTTTGAGAATATAGCCCTGAAAATGGCAGAACACTAGCCTGGGAAGTGACATGCAAGGACCTCCTTTAATTTGAACAATGAGGAATTCCAAGGCTGTGGAGGAAATAGGTAGGGGTGGTCTGTAAACAAGCAGGGACGCAACCGCGCTGATCACAATGGACCGTGTATACACTGGGAAGCAAACAGGAAAGCGCTGACAGCTGTGATGGAAAGGAAAATTAAACTTACCATGACTGTGTTCGCCCAAGTGATTTCAATTTTTTGTACTGGAATTAAGGCAAAATGTCCGTGCAGCTGAACTATCAGCTGTCTGTTACTTAGAATTGCGAGTTGCTCTTCAGATTCTGAGTTCCCATGCCTGCTAACCTTGGCGCAGGACCAGTTAAAATAAAATGAGGAGGTCTGCGGCTGGCCGGTCTGTGGATGTGCTAGCAGCTGCAGAGAGTAGACATAGGCAGCGTGAGGGGCTGAGAACAGCACACCAGAGCCTGTTGGTGTAGGCAGGCACAGCTGCCCGCTCTCCCCCTCATGCCTCCAATGCCTGCTGTCTACGTCGTGGGACCAAGTCAAACAAAAAAGCTGCTCGGCCATGCTGTGTGATAAAGGTGGCGAGTCGCACTGCATGTCAAAAGAAAGCACCCGCAAATGGTGACTTTTAATGTGAAAGTGGCATGCGTAAATCTGTCCGCCATTGTGGAGGGATTGGGGGGTGGGGTTGTTATTGAAAAAAAGGCGCGCTGCCGCCATTTGCTGCTTCTCCAGGGGAAAAAAGGTGCGCGGCCGCTACAGCAATAGCGTGCTGCGCTTGCAAAATACACAAAAATATTTGCAATGCAATAGGTCTCGCATTTATATGTGAAACCTATGCCATTGCAAACTAGCAGCCACCATTGTCCCGGCAGGTTGGAAAGTGAAAGCGCACATGGCGCGCTGAATGTAAGCAAAGCATGTCGTCGTGCCTGAAATAGGAGAAACTCAATAATGAAAATTGTGCTTACAAGACTAAATAACATGTACCGTGTAACAACCGAAGTAAAGGGGCCAGTCGCCATGGGAGATTACAAATGAAGACAAGGCGGTACTAAGGCGGGACTAACAAGCCTATTAAGGAATCAGAAGCCAGCATTTACGAAGGACAATGATACAAGCCAATGACAAATATGGGCAGAGAGTGGGAGGGGCTTCTATTCCATACTCCAGTACAGCAAGTCCCGCAGAGGAGCGCATGCACGCTGACTCTAGGCTCGACCTAAAAATGGGGCGTGAGGAAGGAGAAAGCAGTAATAAATTAGGGAGAAGCAGGAGAAAGCACTCAGAAAAATGATGGGAGAGAAAGGAGAAAGCAGAAAAAGCAAGGCACTCAGAAAGGCAGGCAAAGGGAGGAGAAAGGAGTAAAAAAACAAGGCGCAAGCAGGAGAAAACACTCAGAAAAACTATGTTTAAAGGAGAGGGCCCAATCACTTTAGCACTGGTTAGCCGTGGTACAGTGCTCCGAGTCCTAATGCCAACAAAAAAGGGTTCAGAAAACAGGAGGGTGAAGGGAAAAGTTTGGGGATGACCCTGCAGAAATGGGCATATCCAACATTACATTATTTCTATCTCGGCTCAGACCAATGAAAGCTCATTTTAGTGCCCCACAATCATTAAAATTCCACACACAAAAATATGTGCCTAAAAGTAAATATGTGCGTGGGTTTGCATTTTGATTGTGTCACGAAAACACCACCACTATACTTTGGTAAATCTGGCTCTCAGAGGAAAGAATCGTTCAGAACATTTGCTCAAACTTCTAAATTGTCTAAGTGTTCCTTAGGGTCACTGAGGCAAAGCAAATCCTACCACATTAGAAGTAGTTAACCTCTCACTGTTGAGGAAGAAAGCAATAGCATTATTTAGATGAAAGACAGAGACAGTCTTAATAACAAGACATAATTTCTTTACAGTTGGTAGCTTTAATCTTGTGAAAAATAAAAATAATTTTAACAATTTGTTGATAATGTATTAAACATTAAGGGGCAGATTTACGTTAAACTAACGCAGCACGGTGCAGCAAGTCATTTTGCTGCGCCGTGCTGCGTTAGTCTGGAAAGCAAAGGGATGCGACATATTTACCCCCACTGCACCCAACGGCAGGAACAAAAGATCCCCGACAAAGAGCCCCGTACTGGGTGCCCGTCAGGTATTGCACCGCCGACCTGACGAGGGGCAGGCTCATATGATGAAGCATGACACCTAGCTTGCTAGGTGTGTGAGAGCCCTAGTTCCGACAAGGGAACTCCCCCCTTGTTTTATACTTCAGGTGAGACGACCAACCCTGGTGTCTTCTTCACCTACACTCCCACATTCTTTTACTCAGACCCTGAGGAACTTCATACTTCCTTTGCTTAGCATCTCTGTGCTTCCCCCTGCGCTGGCGTACAAACTGCTGCCATGCGCCGGCGCAGGCACCCTTGCACCATGGTGCAAGGATGCCTGCGTCGTGGGGAGATTGTCTTTGTGCAGGAAGGGGAACCTTCCTGCACAAAAACAATCACTACAGGCATTTTCCTCTTCCAATGCGTGCTGTAGAATGCAGCACGCATTGAAAGAGGAAAAACGAGGAGAAATGAAAACATTTCTCCTCGTTGCCTCGCTACGCCACCTCTAGGGTGGCGTAGCATACTGACGCATCTCCAGAGTTACGATTTCACGTAATTCTGGAGTTGAATCCTGTTCAATGAGTGTTGCGTGGGAACACCCACGGAACGCCCCTTCACCGCAAAGTGCTGCGTGTGAAGGGACCGTATTTACAAGGAGAGGAAAAGTCACACAGGGTGGCTTTTCCTCTCCTTGTAAATATAGAGGAGCCCCCTGCGCCACCAGTACGTCACGAAAAGTGACGTACTGGTGGCGCAGGGGGCTTGTAAACTGCAAATGAATGCACATAAATTAAGATCACTCCGGGTTCACTGCCTAAATTTTAGGAGTCATGTGTAAAAAGGTTTGCAATTGGTCAACAATGTGGGTTTACCGACCTCTTCTACAAACAGCTTATCTTCTTATTTTTGACTTCATCAGGGCATTTTTAAACTCTGTATTCTTCAGGCTGTATATCATGGGATTACAAAGTGGAGTGACAGCAATGTATGACAAAGAAGAAATCTTGTTGACTGAATATGTTGATGGTGGCCGCACATAGGTACCAAAAATAGAACCATAGAATAAAACAACTACAGTGATGTGTGACAGACATGTGGAAAATGCCTTGTGCCTCCCGCCTTTAGATTTAATATTTAGGATTAATGAGATGATGTTGATATAATAAAAAATGATTACATTGAAAGGCATTAGTGCCACTATAGTAGCCATTACATAGGTAAGGATTTCAATTGCGCTTGTATCGCTACAGGAAATCTTCAAAAGAGCAGTCGCATCACAGAAGAAGTGGTTAATTATGTGTGACTCACAGAAGGAGAGTTGAGAAAGAAATGCAGTATGTGGTATTGGGACTAGGAAACCTGCTACCCATGTTACCAAAGCCAGACGGATGCACATAGAGATACTCATGATGGATGTGTAACGTAAAGGATTGCAGATGGCGACATATCTATCAAAAGCCATTACTGATAGAAGGATATATTCTCCAACCCCAAAAATCATAAAACAGTACAGCTGCAGCAGGCACTGAGTAAATGAAACATGCAGGCCTTCCTGAAAAAAGTGGGCCAGCATGCATGGGAAAATGACAGAAACATAACATATATCAATAAAGGACAAATTTATAAGGAAGAAATACATGGGTGTGTGCAGATGGGAGCTGCAGTAAATGGTTGTCATGATTAGAAGGTTTCCTGCCAGAGTTAATAAGTAAATAAGTAAAAAAGCAACAAAGAGGGAGCTTGTAGTTGTGGAAGGTCTGAAAATCCTACAACCAGCAAATAAGTTACCGAACTCTGATTTTCTTCTTTCATTTGTCCAGTGATACAGGAAACTGTGTTTGTAGACAACCTGAAAACAAACATAAAGAACATCAATGACATTATTTAAGCTTGAGGACAAGATGATGCTACAAAGGTGTACCAATAACACACATATGTTAATAGGAGTATTTCAATGGTACATTTTTTACTAGGACACTGTGGAAACAGCTCTCTACCAGCACGTATTGTTGTCATCATGGCCTTCATTGTCCTAGTCTCCATACAGAAGTCAACAAATGGTGTCTAGAAGCTGCACAGTGCATTCAAAGTTACTTCTAGGCAACTGAAGCTGCACCTGTCGTTTAATGTCACACTGACTTAGGTGAGGCTCCTCTGGGTAGATGAAGCTAAGCCTGGTTATGAGTGAGGTTGCAATTGGCACTTGAGACCAACTACAGCTAGATAGCGGCTGATCAGTGTAATTGGTCCCATATCTGCCGAGGGAGGAGGCCACTCTGGCCACATGAAAAAATAACGGGCCATGGAGGATCCTTCAGTAACCATTTAAGTATACTTAGTTGTAGATAGGCTGGGCTGTGCAATATATTATATATATTAAACCTGATCACACAAATGCTGCACATGGCATCTTTCTCATACTTGTCAATGTGGAAGGCTGAATCGGAACATTGAGGCCTTACTGTCTGTGTGGGAGTCTCCACATTTCTTTCTTTTTTTTAAAACTTATTTATTTACCTATTTATTTTTGAGTGAAAGATGCCCATAATAGAGATACATATTTACATGAACTTAGGATCAGTTTAAATGACAACTCTTCAGAATCACATTCATTCATATTCATAAATCACATTAAATTCATCTTAATGTCCCTGTAGGCTCTGAATTCAGCATGCTAGAGGCAACCATATCCTCTCCCCCTCTCACAGGCAGCTTATCCATTACATTGATAAAGCAAATTCTCAACAGACTTTGAGGCCAGATAGCATTCTTTCCATTGGTTATATGTTATAAGGTGGAGAGGTGTGGTGCAGCGGCCAGGGCAGCTGACTTCGTAGCACAGGGTTCACGGTTTGATCCCCGGCTCCGGAGGCAGCTCACCTCAGCACCATGTGACTCTGGGCAATAGCTCACTTCGGGCATATTATCAACGGCCAGCGATAATTATCGCTGGCCGTGCTTAGCGATAGATATCTTATCGCTGGCTATCTCCGGAACTTATCGCCCTGGTAGCGCGTTATTAACAACACGCTTCTCCAGGGCGATAAAAATTCCAGAGATAGCGAGGTTATCGCCGTTTTGCAGGGAACATCGCTGGTTTTCCAGCGATGTTCCCTGCAAACGGCGATAACCTACTGATACGACCCTGTGGTCGTATCAGCACAATCCACCCCCTATGTTAGGGATGGCTAAGTCGGGATAATAGCAGACGTTAGATTTTGGCAAAAACGGCCGTTTTGCCAAAATCTAACGTCTGCTATCATCCTGTGGGCTGCCTTGTAAATATCGCGATGTGCACATCGGCGATATTTACAACCTAGCCCATCTGGGAGTACGCCAGTAACGCCCACCTTGCATCTCATTAGAGATGCAGGATGGGCGTTATGGGAAAGGGCGATAGGGCAAGGATTCACGCGATAGCGTGACCTTGCTAATACAGCGATAAAATTATCGCCGCTTTTCGTCTGAAAACAGACGCTAAAGCGGCGATAATTTTTTATCGCCGGCTTGTTAATATGCCCCTTAATTTCCACTCCGGCCCCCAGCGCCTTGAGACCCGTAAGGGTGAGTAGCTGCGCTATATAAAAACTGACTTACATTTTTTTTTTTACATATGTGGATGGTTCTATATACAGACATCTTGTTGCTTATACATAAACGCACAACTATAACTGCTAGTAATACCATCTTTTTGTGCACTATCATGGTATTAATGGTATTATCCACACCTAATATTATAAGAGTTGGTGTAATCATAATAGACAGCTGGGCAAGAGTACTCAAAATCTAGTAATTTTAAAAAAGTAGCCTTTCATTCAAGGACATACTGCAAGCATATGTATCAGAGAAGTGTGGCTCAATGGTTAGAGCGGCAGACCCTGATGCAGAGATCTGGCCCGGGACCAGGGTTCAATTCCCGCCTCGGCGGGTCTTGGGCTCAATTTCCTCGGACCTGATAATTCTTGCCTCGGTGCCTATTCTAATCATGGGTGCAACTCTGGGCAATAGCTTGCTTAATCTCCACAACGGCCCCAACAGCGCTGGGATGCCTGGCTTCACCCTGGGGGTGCCCAGGAGTGGACATTTCACAGGGAAAAGCCAGGAAGGGTTCCACAGCGGTATGCGTACAGCGCCTGGACACCCCTTTGGGGGTATGGGTGCGCTTTACAAGTACAAATTTCACACCAGTGCCTGAACTTAAACAGTGTGGACATATATCATCCGATCGTCATCTCCACTCATAGAATTTGGCTGGTGAGTAATATAAATCATGGAAGGTCTTAAAATGTTGTGCCTTTAAATTGGCAGAGAGTAGTAACACATTCCCCACATTTAGTACTTTCATTAGGACACTAGATGTGATTTTAATCTCTAGTGCAGGTGTCTCCAACCAGTAGCTCGTTGACACCTTCAGAGTAGCTCACAGTCTTAAGTTCATTTTCAAAAAAACACAGGGTGACATCTTTTTTATAAAGTTAAGGGAAGGCTGTGTTTATTTTACATTAACTGGAGATAGCAGGGTTTGATAATGAGCAGTGCTGGTGTCAGATTTATGACACAGGGCACAGAAATGAAGAACTGAAGCACTGAGGTATTTAACTCTTAAATAAAAGTTCTTGGTAACTCAATATTGGAGTGTGAGGACAAAATTATGCTTCTGAATGCTTTTAAATGGTAGAAAATTAAATGTTACCTTAATGATTAAGTTAACTCTTCATTACCTCTACGCCCCTCGTCCTCGACCCAGTCATCACTAATGAGGTATTCCACTTGACAGGAAACAAAACAGGAAACGCTTTTAGGCTCCACCCACCCTCCTGCCAGGGGCTATAAGTACATAGCTAACAGAAAGCACATCCTGTTTTGTTTCCTGTCGGTGGACCTGACGGGGGACGCTTGGGTAGGTGCTGGGCACTTACCTGCTTCGTGTTGTCCTGTGGTTTTCCTCCTTTGCTGGGCTCTGGGGGTGATCCTGGACCTTCGTGGGAGCTCCTTGAGTCGGGCTGCTGGGCTTCCTGGACTCCTTCGGTCTCCTGGTTACCGGTTCTGCTGGGCTGCGCTGGTTTCCTGGAGCCCTGCTGTCTGGTGAGTCCTCCTCTTTCGGCGCCTTCCTGGTTTCTGGGGAGCGTCCGGGTTGGGTTCCGGCCGCTCCGTGTGCCGCATGTCTTTGTGTGCACTCGGGTTGGGGTCCGAGTGCTCCAATTCTGCTTCCTCTCATGCCGCTCTGGCGCGACATTGGTGGGGCGCCCGGTTTGTGGTCCGGGCGCTCCATAGGCAGCGCTTCATTTGGGCTCTACCACAGCAGTTGTGGAACGCCCGGATTGGGCTCCGGGTGCTCCGCTGCTCGTGCTCTGTGCGGGGCTCCAGGGTGCTCCGCGGGGTTCAGGCTTTTTGGCGTCTTGTTCCCGGCGTCCTCATGTGTGGTAGACGCCGGGGCTGGGCTCTCGGCATGATTTTGGCCTTCGGCAGCCGTAATTGGTCGGGTTTTGTGGCTTTGGTTGGTCACGCCCCCTCCCGCCTGGCTTCTCCGTTGTGCTCAGCTGTTTACCATGCCGGCTGATTAGGGGACGATTTCCGGCTTCTATCTTGTTTAAAAGGGGGGGGGTCACATTCAGTTCTGTTCCTACCCTCTGTTGGTTGTATACGCTGGGTCCTGTGTTTTGGTGTTCGTGATGGGGAAACATCACAGAAAACGGAGGCATGTGTCTCCTGTTTCCTCTTCTTCTTCTTCCCGGCGGTCAGTGGGGATTCTGCCCCTCCGGTGAAGCGGGCCAAGTTGGATGACGGCAGGTTGAAGCGCCTGATTATGGAGACTTTGTCTGATCTGCGGTCCTCCAAGAAAGCTGTTGGAGGTCGTTCTGCTGGAGGTGTTGGTCTATATTCAGACATTTCTTCCTCGGATTCTTCTGATGCCTCTTCCTTGGGAGCGGTGGATCTCAAAGGCAAATATGTTTCTAAGGAGTCGTTGCCTGACCTTCTTTCTCATGTGCGTGTAAACATGGGGTTTCCTGATGATGCTGTGGCCAGCACTTCCACGGATGCTGTTCTGCCGCAGTTTCGGAAACCTGTTACTACTTCTCTTCCTCTTCATCCCTTTGTGATGGATGTCCTCTTGAAGGAATGGAAGGATCCGGATCACATCATGTTGCCACGCTTTATGTCCAAACTGTATCCTTTGCAGGACATGGAGGAGTCGTTTCCTGAGTCAGTGCATGTTGATTCCATTGTCGCCAGTTTGGTGGGTCGTCCCTCTATGGCGGATGATAATATTCTACGTGATGGGGTGGATAAGAAAATTGACTCTGCGTTAAGGAAATCTTATGCTGGCTCTCACCTTGCTATCCATTCTGGTGTATATGGGGCTTATGTCGCTCAATCACTGTTGACTGACTTTAAGTCCTTGTTTTCCACCATGCAGGAGGGGGGCAGTTGTCTGGATTTGCTGGAGTCCATGGAACGTCAGGCTGAATTTCTCTCGGACATTGCCTTTGATTCTGTGCGTGCTTCTGCCTTGTCCTGTGGTTCCTCTATTGCTGCTCGTCGCAACTTGTTGCTGAAGGGTTGGAATACGGACGCTGCGCAGAAATCCATGGCTTTGCGCTTGCCCTTTACTGGTCCTCGTCTTTTTGGGGACGCCCTTGAGGATAAACTTCAGAAGGTGTTCAAGGAGCGGAAGCATTCCTTTTCCTTCCGTCGGCAGCCTTCTCGTAAGGATTTTTCTTTCTCTCAGGCCCGGTCCTTTCGTCAGCCTTCCAGGTTTCAGCAGTCCTCCTTTAAGAACCCAAAAGGTGCTGGTAGGGGTTTCCCCGGAAGTTCCAGAAGAAGCCCCCGGGATGCTGGACAGGGGCCGTAGCGTTCCTGACTATGCCGCCCCGAGGTTGGTCACGCTGGTGTTGCACCAGCGGTTGGTGGGAGGTTGCAGTTGTTTCTTCCTGCTTGGCGACGGACGACCTCCGATCAGTGGGTGCTGGATGTCCTGGTCCAGGGGTATCGGATCGAGTTTCTGTCCCTTCCTCCTCCCTCGGGCGTGGTGCGGACTCCGACGCCCTTGAACCAGTCTCGGCGTCAGTCTTTGGTGGACGGTGTTCGCACTTTGCTCTTGAAGAAGGCGATTGTGCCCGTTCCCCGGTTGGAGTGGGGTCTGGGGACCTATTCGATTGTCTTTCTTGTTCCGAAGGTCACAGGAGGTTTTCGGATTGTCATCAATCTCCGGAGTCTGAACTTGTTTGTCCGGAAGATCCCCTTCAAGATGGAGACCTTGCAACGGGTGATACCTTTGATTCAGGCCGGCTGGGTGTTAGCTACACTGGATCTCCAGGACGCTTATCTTCATGTGCCTGTGGCTCTGGAGGATCAGAAATTCCTGCGCTTCTGCCTGGAGGGTCGTCATTGGCAGTTCTGTGTCCTTCCGTTTGGTCTGCGGTCCGCTCCCCGCGTGTTCACCAAGGTGGTGGCTCCCTTGGTGGCCCATCTTCATCTCCTGGGTGTGTCGGTGTTTCCTTACTTGGACGTTTGGCTGCTCCAGGCTCCTTCCTCCACGGTCCTGTCTCAGCACCTGTCCTTGACCATCCGTACGCTAGAGCTGCATGGGTTTCTCGTGAACTTTCCGAAATGCCAGCTGATTCCTGCAACTCGGCGGTCTTTCATAGGGGCCGTCTTCGATTCGATCCTGGGCAAGGTGTTCCTTCCGGACTCCCGGCTTCTGCGGCTTCAGTTCCTGTTGCGGATGTTGTTGTCCCAGGCTGCGGCTCCCCTCCTTCAGTGGCTCGAGGTTCAGGGTCATATGGCTGCGACTGTCTTCACGGTGCCCTGGGCCAGGGTTCATCTTCGGCCTCTGCTGTGGCATCTTCAACGCTGGGTGCCTTTTCCAGTTCAGGACTATGCTGTCTCTGTGCCGGTGTCTCTGGAGGTTGTGTCCGCTCTCCAGTGGTGGCTGGATTCCTCCAATCTCTCCAAGGGAATGTGGATTCACCTGCCGCCTCCTTTGGTGCTGACGACGGATGCCAGTGCATCCGGTTGGGGGGCGTCTCTGGGCCAGTGGACTGTTCAGGCTTGTTGGCTCCGGTCGGAGTCCCGCCGGTCCTCCAATTGGAGGGAGCTGTCTGCAGTGGACCGTGCTCTTCGTTTCTTCCAGGGTCGTCTGCTGGGGTGCAATGTCCTGGTTCGGTCCGACAACTCAGTTACTGTGGCTTACATCAACCACCAGGGCAGTACTCGCAGTCCTTCATTGAACCTGGTGGCCTGTGCGATTGAGGGTTGGGCGGAGTGTCATCTTCTGGCCATCTCTGCTCAACATATCAAGGGTGTGGACAATGTGGTGGCGGATGCCTTGAGTCGCAGGTTTCCGTCTTCTCTGACCCTGTGTCTCTCCCCCAGGATTTTCCGGCTGCTCTGTCGGAGGTTCGGGACTCCCAAGCTGGACTTGTTTGCCTCGAGGACCAATGCGCAGCTTCCCCTCTTTTGTTCCCGGACTCCGGAGTTGGGTGCTTGGGGGGTAGAGGCGTTGTCTCTCCGGTGGCCCCCTTGGTTGCTGTACGCCTTCCCCCCCTTCCCCCTGATTCCGGCCTTCTTGCTGAAAGTCCAGCGGGTGGGTGCCCGGGTGGTGGCTGTCTTGCCTCACTGGCCTCGGAGGTCCTGGTTCCCGTTGTTGTTGAGCCTGGCGGTGTGCACTCCTTGGATTCTTCCCCGCTACCCGTCTTCCCTGAGGTCGCCCTCTCCCTCCCTCCTGGTCCCTCTCACCCTGGCGGTCTGGAGGTTGAACGGCTGTCTCTTGGGGTCCGGGGTTTGCCTGACCACCTCATCACTGTGATGCAGGGCTCCCGTAGGCGTTCCACTTTGTCCTCCTACTCGAAACATTGGGCTTCTTTCTCCTCCTGGTGTTCGGGGTTTGGTCTGTCTCCCTCCTCTTGCCCTATCGCTTCTATCCTTCAGTTTTTTCTGGATGGGTTTCAGAAACACTATGCCTTGTCTACACTGAAGGGGCAGTGGGCTGCTGTTCGGGCATTCCGGGATCCGGCTTCGCTCCCGTCTTCGGATGGGTTGTTGGTTTCCCGGCTGTTCCGGAGTTTTTCTCTGTCCTCTCCTTCTGCTCGTTCTCCGGTTCCTCCTTGGGATCTTTCTTTGGTCCTGGGTGCTCTGCAGTCCTCTCCCTTTGAGCCCTTGGAGTCTGTTGACCTTAAATTCCTCTCTTTTAAGGTGGCTTTTTTGGTGGCTGTCACTTCTGCTCGGCGGTTGGGTGAACTCACTGCCTTGCGGTGTTCTCCTCCCTTTTACGTTTCTTGGATGACGCGGTGGTCCTTTCTTTGGATCCTGCCTTTGTTCCTAAGATTCGTTCTCGTTTTCATTCCTCTCAGGAGTTGATTCTTCCTTCCTTCTGTCCTTCTCCTTCCTCGCCTGCTGAGTTGTTGCTTCACTCTCTGGATGTGAGGCGTGCGTTGTCTATTTATGTTGCCCGCTCTGCAGGGTTTCGTTCTTCCGACTCTCTCTTTGTGACCTTTGGTCTGGCTGGTCGTGGTAAGGCTGCTTCCCGTCTTACTCTGGGTCGCTGGATCAAGGCTGTTCTTTCTCTAGCATATCAGGGCTCTGGTTTGCCTTGCCCTTCTGGGGTTCAGGCCCGCTCCACTCGGGGTGTTTCTGCTTCCTGGGCTGCTTTTCATGGGGTTTCCCTTGATGAAATCTGTCGGGCTGGGACTTGGGCTTCTGATTCTACTTTTGTGAGACACTATCGTCTGAATTGTGCTCTGTCTGACCGGACCAATTTTGGTTGTGGTGTGCTGCGTACTGTGGGGGTTGTTCCCCCTGATTCTGTGTGTTTACATTAAATTGTTTTCTCTTTTTGCACTCCACTTTTGTGTTCGGTCTCTGTTCTCTGTGTGATTTGCCAAAGGCCTGCTTGTGGGGTTGCTTTGGTATGCCTCATTAGTGATGACTGGGTCGAGGACGAGGGACGTAGAGGTAATGCTATGATTACTTACCGGTAATCCCCATTACTCTTAGTCCTACTGGTCCTCGACCCAGTCATACTCCCCACCCACCCTCCCTGTTCAGGCCTTTGTTGCTTGGTATGTTAGGATGTGCTTTCTGTTGGCTATGTACTTATAGCCCCTGGCAGGAGGGTTGGTGGAGCCTAAAAGCGTTTCCTGTTTTGTTTCCTGTCAAGTGGAATACCTCATTAGTGATGACTGGGTCGAGGACGAGTAGGACTAAGAGTAATGGGGATTACCGGTAAGTAATCATAGCATTTAATTTTCTCCCATTTCTACGTGTCACATTTTCAAAGAGCAGGTCTCTCCTCTCAGTAGCCAGTAGACACTGTGCCATAATTATAACTGAAAAATACAGTCCTCTTTTCTAAATGGGAGAAATTTAGAGTGAAGAAAATATATATCTATGAAACATTAAGTCTTAGGGGGTCATTACGAGTACGGTGGTCCTGGGACCACCGTACTCGTGGTGGCAGTCCAACCACCACCACCCCTGCAGGTCTGCCCGCCGTATTCCAAGTGTAGCGGTCGGACCGCCAGAGGACACCTGCCTCCGCCAGGATCCAGGACCCTGCGGCGGTGTGGAAAGGGGCAGCAATATGCTGGTGGTGCCGATGGCGGCACTGCCAAGCATATTCCCAGCTGCATTTCCACCGCCCATTTCATTGTGGTGATCCCACCATGAAAAGGATGGCAGACATGTAGGTAAGGGGGCCGAATTTACCCATGGGGGTGCATGCCAGGGGGCACATGTTGTGCCCCCCTATATTTGCACCTTTGTTTCTGTACTGTGTGGCATGCACAGCATGGTGCATGCCACACAGTGCAGGAACGTGCGGTAGGTGCTGTCACGGTGGCGACCTGCTTGTTAGTCTCTCCTATGAAACTAACAGACCGCCGCTGAGCCGCTGTGACACCACTGCCGCACCAACCCGTCTGCCCTGGATTCAACTTGAAATCCGGCTGTTGGGTGCACCACAGACTTGGCGGTCCTTCTGGGAGCACAGCTGAGGCGGTCCTACAGGATGACCACCAAACTCGGAATAAGGCCCTTAATGTTTTTCTCAACTTCCAATTAAGCCAATTACATCTTAGTGTTTTATGAAGCATGTTTCTTCATTTGAAATTTCTCCCATTTAAACAATGTCTGTATTTTTTTGTTATGAATACGGCACCTTGTCTATAAGCCACTGGGAGCAAGATGCCTGGTGTTTGCAAATGTGACTCTTGGATATGGCATTAAATTTAATGATGAGTTTTATGAAATCCATATAAACATAAAATTAACTCTTCAGTTTACTTTTCTCCTATTTCAAAGTGTCACCTTTACATACAGTGGGCCTCTTGCTTCTAGTGGCTGGTAGACACTGCAGAAAAATATTCAATCATGAACATTTTTGCAGAACTTTTACTGCATTTTAAGTTTCTCTTATTTAAACAAATGGTTATATGTTTATAATATAAGTGTAACAGTGCCAAATATGATGAAAGGTATTCCAGTGCCACAAGTACATATGACATAGGCTCTCAGTCACCCTTACACATTTATCCCATTCATACGCACAGCTGTTTATCATACATCCCCAAAGCCCACGCTCTCACTGACACACATGGTAGCCCTGTAATAGTGCCCCTAGTGGAAGCATTTTTTACAAACCATAGTATCTGGCTCTATGGACATTAGGCTTAAAGTCAATGGAGCTGGGCGTGAAGGTGGCTGGTAACAATGCGCAAGTTGCTTATGCTTCAGTAGCTCACGATGATTTTCACTGATAAGAAGTAGCGCTCACTACAGAAAAGGTTGGAGACCCCTGCTCTAGTGTAATATTCCATTACATTGCCCTACTCTCTAATTCATCATCTGTACCAATCATTCCCAATCAGCTAAAGTAACATGACATCAATAGTCAATTATACAAGCATAATACCACACAACATTGTGTAACGTTGTACAGCAGCGAGGTGGGAACAACAGAAGAAAATGCAACAATGCACCCATTTCATGTAATTACAAGGTAATGAAGCGAAAAGGGGGGAGGTAGCATAAAAAAGCTGGAACCATCATAATGCTCTTGGGGTCCAAATGACTTTCTTTGGCCTCTTCTTAGAAGTAATTTCTGTCAGGGGAGCCACAATGGTCCCATAATTATGCACAACTATTTATAGTACCCAGTCAGGCCAAGGAAGGCCCTGACCTGTGTCTGGGTAGTAGGAGCTGTCCAATCCAAAATGGTTTGGATTTTGGTCTGGAGAGGCTGAACATGACCTCCACCTACCAGGTGGCCCTGATACACCCCAGAACTCTGCCTTATTTTGCACTTGCTGGCCTTAATAGTCAGACCTGCCTGCTGCATGGCCTAAATCACTTCCCTCAGGTTTTTTAAGTGATCCTCCCAAGTGGAACTGTGCACAGTTATATCATCCAGATAAGATACACTTAACTACTCCAACCCAGACAGGACCCTGCTGACCAACCTTTGGAAGGTGGTAGGGGCATTCTTTAAGCCAAAGGGCATCAGTTTGAATTGGTAATGTCCCTCTGGTGTGAGTGGAGAAAGCTGGCCCCTCCTTTTCGTCTTCTGTGAGGGCAATCTGCCAGTAGCCTGACATCAAATCAAATGTTGTCAGATACTTAGCAGCCCCTAACCTATCAATGAGCTCATCAGCATTAGGTATAGGGTGAGCATCAGTATTAGTTACTGCAGTCAGTCGTATGTAGTCCACACAGAACCATAACTCCTTCTTACCCCCTGGGGATTCAGTTTTGGCACCAGCACCACTGGGCTGGCCCATGGTCTGTCAGATGGCTCAATTACCCCCAACTCTAGCATCCTAGCTACCTCAGCCTTGATGCTGTGTCTGACATGGTCAGAAGATCTGTACAGTTTATTTTTGACAGATGGGCTGTCACCAGTGTCAATGTGAATCACACAAACCAATCAGTGACCCCTTGGGTCAATGAGAACAGACCAGCAAACTGCCCCAGCACCTGCTTGCAGTCTTTGTGCTGCTCATCTATCAGTTTGGGAGAGAGTACAACTATCTCCCCTGACCTATCTCACACCTAATTGGAGAAGAGGTCAGGCACTGACTCAGTCTCCTCCTCTACACCCTCATCTGTGACCAACATCATGGTCCTGTCTGCCCTGCCACAGTAGGGTTTCAATCTGTTGACATGCAGGACCCTATAAGGGTTCCTGAGGGTGTTAAGATCTACCAGGTAGGTAACCTCACCCTTCTTTGCAAGGAATGGATAGGGCATAGCCCACTTGTCATGGAGGGCCCCGGGAGCTACAGGCTCCAATACTCACACCAATTGACCTGGAGCATACTCAGGAATTGCTGCCTTCTGATCATACCATTGCTTCATGGGCTTCTGGTTGGCCTATAGCTTTCTGCTTGGCCTGTACATGTACTCTGCCATGCAAGATCTCAGGCCAGCACATAGTCAAGTATATTGTCCTTAGCCTCCTTGAAAGGCTTCCCAAAAGTTTCTCTCAGCAGGCTCAATGCCCCCTCACAGGGGGCCCAAACACCAACTCAAAGGGACTGAAATGAATCCCTTTATGTGTGACCTCCTCGTAGGCAAACAGTAGACATGGGAGGAGAACAGTCAACCCATTGATCATGCCCTACAGGGTCTTGTTGGACTACTCCACCAGACCATTAGTCTGGGGGTGATATGGGGTGGTGAACTTGTAGCTAATACCACATTTATCCCACATCACTTTCAGATTGCGGGACATGATGTGTGTGCTCCTATTTGAAACAACCTCTTTTGGGAAACCCACTCAGGTTAACACACCCAATAGAGCACTAGCCACCACAGGAGCAGTGACTGGGCTGAGGGATATTGCCTTAGGGTATCCTTTGGCATGGTCCACTACCACCAAGATATACTTATTCCCTGATGCAGTAGGGGACCAACTATGTCCACCCCACCCTCTCAAAGGGAGTCCCAACCACTGGTAGTGGTATCAAGGGAGCCTTTTTAGTGCCCCTTGCCTTGCCACTGGCCTGACAGGTGACACAGGAGCTACATAACTCCTTTACCTTCTCAGACATTTGGAGCTAGTAGAAATGGTTCAAAACTGGTTCCAAGTCTTGTTCTCCCCCAAATGTCCTGCCATTGTCAGGAGGAACTCTTTGTACCTCTGAGAGAACCACCACTCTCTTGGTGGGCCCTTCCTTGAGGTTTTTGACCTCGGTATAGAGCAGCCGATCTTCCCAGTAGATTATGTGAAATCCACTTTCATCCCCCTCCTTTTGAATAAGGCAATCCATCACAAGCTCCCTAGGGTGGGACAAACTCCTCTCTGGAGGGCCCACCTGCCCCCATTTGTTCTGCCAAGTCTGACTGCTCTGGCAGGGATGGAGGCTCTTACTCAGAGGCCAGATCCTCCACTTCGGAGTCGGATTTCTGCTGTACCTCTGGAGTTCCCTGGGCTGGCTCACCAGCTGCATTGATCTTGTCCTGGAATGCTTGGCCCATTGTTCCAGGGTCCAAGCACCCAGCCTTTCCCTTCTGGATAGTCTGTGAGCTACCCACAGCACTTGCCTGCTCAGGGAGCTTTAATATTCTCATATGGAGCCCTCTTTTCACCTCTGACCTCTAAGACGCTTCAATATCATTTCCCAGTAAACTCTGTACTGAGAGTAGAGGAGACAATGCTACCTTCATAGTGCCTGTCACACCTCCCCATTGCAAATCTACCCTAGACATAGGATGGAGCTTGGTGCTGCTGTCTGCATAGGTCACTTGGTGAAACTCACCAGGTAGGAGCTGCTCTTGAGACACCAGGGTGGCCATAACCATAGTCTCACTAGCCCCTGTGTCTCTCAGAACCTCAACCTCAGTCCCATTTATTATAGGCCTCTACCTGTACTTATCCACACTTGGGGGTAAATCTGCCAGGGTTGCTATATCCAGCCCACCCAGGGACACTATGGCTGTCTCTGTCACTTCCCTAACCACTTAAGGGGTACTTTCAACTCCCACACTTACACTAGCAATGCCAGAAGGTTGCCCACCAGTGGAGGACTTCTTTGTGCAGACAGCATCTCTCTTCTTGTACCCTGGCTGGTTACAGTCGAAGCACTTGCCCACCATTAAGGGGTCAAAGAACATACCATTCTTTCCCTGGTACCCCCTCACCTTGAATTTGGGTTGGCTTGGGCCCCCCCCTCCTTGTTCAGGTTTTTGTGGGTCTTTAGCGGACTCCTTCTGTTTTTGGCCTTCTTTCCCCTTGGTTTTTCTACTGGTGGGACCTCTGTTCCCTTCTTCTGATCATCCCCACGGGTGCTGATTGGAAACCCAGGTTCTCAACCACTCATTAGATGCTTTCCCCAAATCTCTGGGGTCTGCCAGCTTAGAGTCCACTAGGTACTTGCATAACGTCTTCTGTACACAATGAGTCAAAATGTCTGTTTCAAAAAGAAATTTTACAATCCCCAATCAGACATAGAACAATGGATTAAAAAGCAGTTTATTCCAAATCCTAACAATCCAGGAGACAAATGTTTTGTTGTAAGGCAATTTTGAGGAATTTTAAAGATCTCACTCTCTTTACTGTAAGGTGTAGTCAAACACAAGTCCGCATCCACACCGCTGTATACCAAAGGTTGGAAGGTGGTTTATTGGTAGTAGTAGGTAGGCACCTAACACCAGAAACAAGGCCACCAACATGGTACTGGGTCCTAAATAGGGTCTCTATAAATTAGTCTCTTGCTCAACACTTGGTAGCTGACCCCGAGCAATAAGGCTTGACTTAGGAGACAGGTATGTAAAGCATTTAAAAACAACAATACAGTAAATATGTATGACACAACACACAATACAAATCGCACAACAATTTATAAAAGAAGGAAATATTTTTATCTTTAGAATGACATCCAAAAGATGAAATCCAAAGTAGGTTACCGGAGAGATGAATTTTTAAAGAATAATAACTTTCTATTGCTTAGAAACCAATAGCACCGCTTCTGGGCATCCGGTCGTGCTTGATCGGGGCACAGTCAAAGTTTGAGGCCGACCATCATGGTGCCCTCCTCAGATACCCCACGCGGGAGGCCTCAGTCAAAATTGTACCTTCTCATTTAGAAACATTTCTGGAGCTTTTTCCGCAGAGGGCCCTCGCTGCTCTCCACCAGTCCAAAATCGATGGGGGTTCAGCAGCTTGACTTTCATGGAGCTCCCGGTCAAACTCTGGAAGTCAGACTTCCAGAGTTCTTCAGCAAGAAAAACCTGGAATCCGGGCCAGGTAGTGGTTGAAGGTGGTTGGCTTGGCTCCCGCGGTCGGGTCGGTCACCTTCTGGAATTTTTCCCAAAAAGTTTTCCAAACTTCTGGATGTCCTTCCAGAAGCACTCCTGGTGGGTTCCAAGTGTCCAAAGCACAAATCCAGGGGTCTGAAATCTCCTAGATGGTCCTTGGCAGGCCTGGACTTCACTTCCTGCAATACACTTGGTCAACCCCTTAAAACTCCACTGCCCGCACTCCAGAAGGGGGACTCTGGCTGAAGAAGTGTCAGTTAAGCTCTATTAACCTTTATCTGCAGGGAGTCCACTCTTTACTCCTTCATAAAGCAAGGCAAAATCATCAGAGCTGTAGTCCCAGATAGTGCAGCAGGCGCAGTCTTCACCAGGCAGGCCCTTGGGTGCAGATCAGGATTCCAGCAGGACTTCTTCTTCTTGTAGTTTCAGGCAGCAGAACCAAGAGGCTATGTACCTCTCACATATTTAATCTCAGCTTGTAGGCATCAAGGTGGGGCACCCCTGACCAATAAGATGCAGGGTGCCACCCAGGTGCATGACCTTTCCTCCAAAGTGTGCCAACTAGTCCTAGAAAGCACTATTCCTCCAAAATCCATCATGGCTGAAATCTCAGCAGAGCAGTAAAAGCTAACTAAACCAACTCTCAGCGTAGCTCATTTTCATTCCTTCCTTAAGCCTGCAAGCCGGCTGGGGCACAGGGGACTGGGAGTATGTAGGCCTGGCATTCCCTGCTTGTCTTATCCTCCTTTGAAGCCTCATGCTTTCCGACCCCTCTCCCTTGCCCTGGCAATCCTGCATTGCTACAGAGCTCTTTCCAGCAGATAGCCTCTCAATTGAATTGCCACTTATCACCTAATAAAGCCAGCTTTGATAAGCCTGTTAGCACTGACCAATCAGGGAAGGCTGCAGGAAGGCTGCAGGAAGGCTGGATTTTTGCATACAGACAAGCAAGTATTATAATTTCTTTTCTGTATACGTTATGATAAATTCAACAAGTGTAAGCTGTTGAATCTATCAATACCATTCCCTTAAGTCCTTGAATGATATGTTTAGTACTTTCCTAGCAATAGTTATGCGTCCATAAAATATTGCCTTGTTAGCCTATGAGGCGAGGTTCCTACAATAGGGAAAATCAAATGTGCAATTTCTCCCTCACCAGGGTTCATAAAACATCTTTATAGGGACCCTGCTCATAATTACAGGACACCCCCACCCCTGGGACACCTAGGGGAGACCTGGGGGTTGCCTAATATGTAAAAATGATGTAGATAAATACTTCACAGTGCCCACAGCACCAAAGTCAACTTTGAAGGGGTTTTACTACACTGGAGAAAAATAAAATGGGCAGTTTTTCCTCACCAGGGTTTATAAAACATGTTTTATAGGGACCCTGCTTATAGTTACCTGACCCCCCACCCATGGAACACCTAGGTAGACCTTGGGGGTACCTGTTATGTAACAATAATGTAGATTATTGCTTTTATAGTGCCCCTGCCACCAAAGTCGAGTTTGTAGTAAATTTACTCTCTAAAAGCAGTGCTGCAACTCAGGGCTGCTTTTAAAATGACCTCAGGCTCTCAGCAGTGCATGCATGCAAGTGCAAAAAATGCTGCTGGCCTCTAAACTGACAGGCCCTATTATATACTAGAGACTTATAGGTAGTTTTTCATCCCCTTACCCTATTATCTACTAAGGACTTATAGGGTAGGTCATACCAATTAATAGTGTACCTCAATGCGTGTGTGTATGGTTAACATAGCACTGGCCCTGGGCCTGACTAGCAGGGCTCAGGGAATAGTCAGTTATCCACCATCAGTACCTGTCAGCACACAAAAAGTGGGGGTGAACAGGCCAAAAGGGTGGCTTTCTAACAATGACCATAAAGGAACGGTGCCTCACTAATATCCTTTTTGATAACCTCAAACGCTAATTGGCAATCTGGGGCCATACAAAATGTGTTTTGTTTTTCTATCACTGTCTAATATGGTACATTTTACATGAAAACGTTTTCAAAATGTTAGAGTAGAATCCAGCCAATCCTACAAAAGCTGGCACTTCTTCTTTGTCACTGGGTGGTGGCGCTTTTCTGAAAGCTAATACCAGATCCTCTTTAGGTTCAATGCCATCACATCTGATTTTGTGACTCAAATATGTGACCTTATTTCCTATTTTACATTTAGCAGCTTCTGTTGTCAACCCATGATCTTCCTGAATTCCCAATACTTTCCTTAATGTCTTATCATGTTATTCTTTGTTTTCTCACATTATTAAAATGTCATCCTGGAAGAAAGTTACATTAGACACATTATACAATAATCTGTACATTAAATGCTGAAACATGGAGGCCTCCGAAGGTAGTCCAAAAGGAACTCTTTTAAACTGATAACACCCTATGGGTGTTTTGAAAGCAGTCAGGTGTTTACTATCTGGGTGTATGCTGGTGGTATGCTGATGTTAGTACAATTGTCAAAAACCTGCTCATGTTTTATGTTAAAGAAAGTAATAAATGTATACGTATTTGGGGATATTGATCCACACATATGTTCCTATTGAGATCTCCGATGTCAACACACAATCTGATCTTGCCATTTTATTTCCTGGCTACAACCAGGGGTATGACCCAATCAGAAAATTTGACTTGTTCAATCATGCCACTACTTTCCAGCCTGTTCAATTCTGTAATGACCTCTTCCCTAATGCCCAACGGACTATTGCGGGCCTTTTGTATTTTGGGTATGGCATCTTGCTTTAATATAATTTTATGTCAAACCCTTTAAACTCTCCTATGTTACCAGCAAATACTTAAAAAAATGAAATTTTGTGACTTCCATGTGTGCTGCATTAAGCAGCCCACATAGAAGTGACAAAATGGCATTTCAAGATTGTTTATGTACAGGAAGGGAGACCTTCCTGTACATAAACAATCTTTCCCTTGCAGCAAACACCCTTGCACTATGGTGCAAGGGTGCCTGCGTTGGCGCTACACTTCTAAGTGTAGCACCAGCGCAGGGGAACCGCAAGGCTGCACCATATTGTTGTGAATATTGTGCAGCCTTGCGTTTCTGAAGTGGCAACGTGAGGCGTTAAGCCTTGACGGCTAATGCCTCACTCCGCCACTTCTGTTGTACATGTCCCCCATAATCCTCAGTTTTTTCGTTTTCTCCCTGTTTTCTGTGGTAGAAATTATAGCGGTCAATTTTAGTACATACAGTGGGAGAAAAATAGGTATTCAGATCATCCAAATCATTAGTGAATACATCACCCTCATCTCCCAATCTAGATTTTTTGCTGATGAGATTGTAAACTTTGAGGCCACAGGGACCTGGATAATATAATAGGATCTTTTTTTTTCCTTCCCAGTCTGCTCAACAGAATAAATATTAAAGAGCTGATTTAGAATACCCATCATGACAGTCTTTCCTGAGAAATGAAGCAGGGCACTGAAAACGTTGCTGCTCTGAGAATCACATCATTGAAATTGTAAGGGTCCATGCTTTTCTTCACACATTTCCAAATTCCTTCATGTCTCTTTTTTAACATTTCCCATCAGTGTCTTCATATTGTAACTGCTTCAATAAAGGCTTGTATACCCTTTGACACAGCTTGTTCCCACGGCACCCTTTTGCCTCTGTTTTTTATAAGTCGTCTTTAGTAAAATTGTCTGGGTTGCTCTTTTCAACTTCTTCATGTTGTTACGTTTTGAAAACTACAGTAAATGGAACTTAACGAGATCCCTACGATAAGTAGCCTTGTATATCCAAGTTCATTGCTTCTCACATCGACCGTAGAGGAGCACCCACACAAATATATATTTCTTTTTACCATGCATATTTATTGATATTTTTTCCTAATGATTCATTTCCATGTGCATGTATCAGTAATTGGACTTTGTACATAAGTACAGAATATGGGTTGAAATTATTATTACCACTTACATTTGAATATATATATATGAGTTCTTTTTATCTCTCATTCTTTTGACACATTTTTTGGTATTCTTTTTCAAAATGTAATTACTCCAGACATCTCTTTCATGTCAATATCTTTCTCTCATGCAAGAGGTCCCAATCCTATATCATTTTATTAGGAGTTGCTTCATAAAAAGTGTATATATATGATTTTTAGATATATATTTACACAGACAATTAAAGTGCAAAGTGCTTCAAATTTTCTAAAATTATCCCCAAGTGGGATAAAATATTATCACCTGAAGTACATAAGAAGAAATTATTTTCATTAGCTCTTCCTAAATTTTGCAAATGAAATTATACTTATAAAAAAACTACTATATTCATGTTGGTGCCTCTTGGTTGTTAAAGAAACACTATGCACCCTACTCAACCTACAAATTATAGCTGAAACAGTCTTTTATCCTATAGCTCATTAAACACTGTTGCTTCCTACCACCTTAAAATGAACCTTAGAGATATAAGGAGAGGCTGTCTTTCATATGCTTCACAAATTACAAATGCACATTAAGTTCTTCCTCAGTGTTTAGTCCAGTGGGTATATTACTGTTCAGATTTAAGATATACCTTGATTCTAGTCTTCTTAATTGCTATTCCCTGTTTCCACCTCTGATGTTTGGGGGCACTGAATCAATCACAAAATATGTTAACTCCGACACATCTCCATTATGGACTTCCTTAAAATGGCGGGCTACTGGTTAACTTTGGTCATTGTTCTTTATTGCCCTGACATGCTGTAATAGTCTCAAATGTACTTTTAAAATTGTACAACGAATGTACATTTTTGGGCAAGTACACAGAAGAACATAGACCAAAAACTCACTCTTACAATGTAGGGGTCTTCTGATCTTAAAATTCTTGTTGGATAATGGGGACCTGACTTCTTTTGTTTTCACCCCAAACTTGCTGGCTTCAAATCTAAGGCAGCATTCAAAACCTAGTCTCCCTGTCAACCAGTCTTCTCGAGTCTGCATTTCAGGGCTGCTGACTACCAGTTCTTGTTGCATGGATTTAGCTCGACGGAAAGTCAAAAATGACTTCTGTGGTACTGAGTTTCCTATCGTAAGATCACTTTTGATGAGATGCCAATGAGTGGAGAATATCTTACTTATATTTTGATTTTCTCTACTATACCATGTAATCATTGTCAGCTGATTCTGATCTTTATTCAAATTCTCTTTTCTCTTTCACATGCCACCTCTGTGAAAGAGAATTCCCTCACGATCTTTTAAATTAACTTTGCTGATGGTACTATCCAATAATCTATAATTATAACTATAATTATAACTATGATTTAGGAACCTTTTCTTTAAATCTTCCTGCACTTCTCCTAGTAATACCCTGTCACTACAGTTTCACATCATTCTAAGATTTTCCGCATAGGAAATATTAAATTTAAGAATATTTGGGTGGAAACTATGTGCATGCAACAGGGAATTGCCCACTGTGGGTTTCCTATATGTTTTCGTGTGGATTTTGCCATTACTTACAAAGACTGTCAGGTCTAAAAAATGCACCTCGCTCTTACTCATGATAGTGGTAAATTGCAAATTTAAGTCATTGTTGTTAAGACTCTCAGTGAATTGTTTTGCTGTTTCTTCTGTCCCTCTCCATATGACAAACAAATCATCATAAAACGTGTCCAAAGGACCACATTTTCTGACCATTCTTCAGCATATTCTTACATGAGCACCTTCATGAGCATCTTAGGAGCTCCAGTGAAGTGGTGGGAGGTGCAAGCAATCACCATAGAGCTACCCGAAGCCACGGAGACCATCAGTGGAAGAAGGTTCACTCATCAAAATAAATAACACATAGTCAGCAAAGAAACAATACAGTGAAAGAAGCATTTTACTGACACTAGCCCCCTGCCTACATAGGCAAGCAGGTATTAATGGGGACCCTGTTGCTCTCCCCACCTGGTGATGATGATTATGATGATGATGGGACAGAAGAGCATGTGCCAGGGGTGCCAAACCAGGTTGTCCAATGTTCAAATTTCATTAAAACTGCTCTGCAGGTTTTCCATCCAGACAAAAACATTTGGGATTAAAAAAGTGTTTGTGTGGTTGTGCTGGAAATAGTTAGCAACAGGTGGTGTGATATCTACTGCTTACTGGGGTCCATCACTTGTCCGATGGTGATTTATTTGAGCCGTGCTGACCCTCACTGCCAGGAAATGGTGAAAACAGACAGCCTTCCAGCCTTAATCACTTGCAGCAGGGTACTTTCTGAATTACAAAAGTGTTTTACTCACAAACATCTTTTTTCACTATGAAAAGTTACAAAGGTGGAAATATTGCAATTCACACATTTTGTCTGCTTGAGAATCTCGTGTACAACATGAACGTGCCAAAGGCAGCAAGAAAGGCAGGCAGCATGATGGTACCTGAGTCAAATTTTGACTTTGGAGTCCAGCCAGTTCTATTTGGTGTGCAATTGTGCAATATAACGGAATATAGTTAGTAATTTGCAAAGTGAACAGTCAACATTGGGCTGGTAAATCCGATATTTGGAGACAGACAAACCACATAATGCAATTACAGATTTGAACATCTATCAAAATTGAAGGTTTTAATTCCAGAATTGGCAAGTTTTGTTGTTCATTCAAAAACACGTGCACCTCTTGCAGTTGCGTATTTAGGCCCAGATTTTCAAGCACTTCACTAATACAAACTTAATGTAACATAATGAGGTGGGCTTTAGTCTACAGTCCAAAGCAAATCATAATTTGCAGTGGATTGTCACCCAAGTAACGCAAAGGGGAGCAATGTTCTCCCTTGCACTAATTTGCGTCAAGGGGGTGTTCATGGATGGTCCATGGGCATTGTAAATAGGGATTTGTGCCAAAAGCCCTTGCCTCATCCAGGCAGAGGGGTAAAGAGGAGACATATTTCTCCTTGCTTTTCCAACTTTACATGTGTGCTGCATTGTACAGCGCACATACAAAGATGAAAACGTCTTATTGCAAAACAAAAACAAGAAGCACGGGGGCATATTCACAAGGACCGGCGATACCTATCGCAAAGGCCAGTTAGCGGCAGATTTTTAATCACCGCCTAACCCTGAAAACTATCGCCATGTTAGCGGCGTATTACCAAGCCATAGCTACGTGGTGATAGTATCAGGGAACGGCGGTGAAAACTGCTGCTAACATCAGCGCGAAGGCAATAGGAAATCCGGCGTTAGCGGGCGAAAACTACCGATAGGCCCATTAGCGGCAAAAAAACTCATGTTAGTCAGCCCAATGTGAGTTTTATTTTGCCTCTAATGCAAAAAATAGCCAACATGCAAGAGAAAATAGGCATAAAAACCAAAAAAATACAGAATGGAGCAGCCTGGGCCAAGTGCAGCACACATCAACAACCCCTGCAAGTCACCCAACATCCAGGATAACCAGGATGAGAGCCAGGATGCCTCGCTGGACCTGCGTCTGGAGCCTGGTGCCTCGCTGGACCTGCGTCTGGAGCCTGAATGCCTCGCTGGACCTGCATCTGGAGTCTGGATGCCTCGCTGGACCTGCGTCTGGAGCCTTGATGCCTCGCTGGACCTGTGTCTGGAGCCTGGATGCCTCGCTGGACCTGCGTCTGGAGCCTGGATGCCTCGCTGGACCTGTGTCTGGAGCCTGGATTCCTCGCTGGACCTGCGTCTGGAGCCTGGATGCCTCTCTGGACCTGCGTCTGGAGCCTGGAGTGGGATGCGGAGGAGCTGTGGAGTCGATGAGCCGTGGCGGTAGACATTGAGGCGCGATGATTGCCCGTACCTGGTGGTGAAGTCTGGCTGGTCACATGGAGACACGTTGCTGACCTGTGTGAGAAGACCGCCTTGCGCACCTTGGAGCTGTTAATAGTAGAGGCGTTCCTGCGCCCCAATGTAGGGAGGTCTGCATCGCATACTACGATCCACCACTACACCGGGGTGCACGGAGGGGATTACCAATGGTGGGTGCCGCCTCTCTGCATCACAGGCCGGACGCTGTGGAGGGTGAGGCCCCAGAGCTGCACCAAACTTGTGTGGCGGGATCACTGCAACTTCACGGCTAAGGGGGCCCTGCTGCATCAACTGCATCGGGAGGTTCACCAGCGGACTAGGCGGTGACTGCTGTACCCAGGCTTGTGAAATCCCTCCTGGCTAAGGCTCCTGCTGGCTGAGTCACATATTTTTGAGAGAGTGCAGTGGATTGCGCCACGGTGTCAATGTACAGGTAAGGAGAAGGTGGGACGCGTAGCGCAGGACACCTGGGGGTCGAGTCGCCCAGGCCTAGCACACATAGATGACGCACCCCCAATGGCGGCTCCTCCGCTATGGCAGAAGAGCGTCGCCCCACTGCTTTCAAGCAGTGCAGAAGAGGAACAATCATCACATGATGTTAACTTACTGATGTAACCGTGCTATGTTACCTTTGCGGGTGGGAGGGTGGGTAGGACTGCTCCAAGCACGGGGCAAGGCATAGGCGGATTGGCATGCCCACTCAAGTGCGCAATGACTGTTTGGGTGGCCCACTCAGGCCTCCCAAAGCAGTCATGCACACTTCCCTGTTCGTAATGCAGGCTGCATTACAGCCTGAATGGAGAACATGCCCACCCCTCCAGCCCCTGGCTGCATGTCTTGTCCCGTTGCCAATTACCAATCCCACTGCCGCATCGCAGCATTGTGATTGGCTCAGGGGAGGGAGCCTGGCTGCCTACTTCCTGTTCCTGGAAGCAGACGCAGGAGACCAGGAGCAACGAAGACACAGGACCTGGCTTTGAGGTAAGACTTCCCTTATTCAAATATTTACAACACCTACTCACACACAAATTCCAGCATCCACGCCCCATCCAGTGTTCTTTCCAGTGTTTACCACCTCACAGCACCCCCCCAGCACTTCTCAATGTCAGCCGATGTGCGCCCATGCACAGCGGGCGTACCACTCGTGTGCCAAAGGCACATACGTGGTTGCAATGCATGCCATAACATCGCATTCCATTCCAATGCATACTAATGCTAGTCACATTGCAACAGTAGAGTAGGTGTTGCATAGCGGAGACATTAATATCACTATTCCAACTTCAGTGAGTGCATCCAAAAACTAAGCTTTGCACCCCAAACCCAAACCCAACTGTGAACCCTGGAATTCCTTTTTGAGCCCCCATAACACACCCAGAAATCAAATTTGACCCAAATGCACACCCCAATTTCCATAATTCACCCCAAAACACACCCCAAATTCCATATCTTACCCAAAATGCACACCCCAATTTCCATATTTTACCCCAAAACTCACCCCAAATTCCATATCTTACCCCAAAACACACCCCAATTTTCATATTTTACAACCGAAACCCATACACACCCGAGAAATGACCCCATTACTGACCTCACAATGCGTTGTAATCAAATGTGATGTAAAGGCACCTGCGTTGTCGGAGTTGCATTGTTAACAATGTACTGCCTGCATTGTAATAGTTGTCTCCCGTGCCAAAGGCAACCCATAGGCTACGCTGTTTGCGTCCGTCTGCCCCTGGACCCCGCTCAGCAACAAGGAGCCTTCCTCTTGGACACTCCACCGCTACAACACGAGCACCCTCCTCACCATAAACCCTGGACGCCACCTCGCCTGCCAGGACCAACCTCTGCTCTGGACCGGACATCGCCATCACCATCACTGACGGCTGCAGTATCACCCGCAAGGAGCACCCGGCCATCAAGGAGGTGGCATTGCCATCACCTATAGAAGCACACTCCGACTGACCACGCACTCTAATGACCCAAGGGTGTCCATGGACCACCTCAACTCCAAGATCGCAGTGCAACAGGGATAGGCTGGCCCCATGCATTGCTGGAGTTGTGTCATGGTTGTGACACAACTGCAGCAATGCGTGACTTTAGCGCAGACACATACGTCAGGCTTCCTGACGTATCTGTCATTACTTGCGTCATGGAGCGCTGTCCAGTGAATACAGCTCAGCCATGCTGTTGCAAGAAGGGCATAGTGAGAAGTGTTGCAACGCTGTCTTGTCGCAGTGCTGCAACACTTTTCATGACTGGGGCCCAGGAATGCGCACTATCTTATTGATGGTGCGCATTCCTGCACTGTAGTTTTGTCGCAGGGCAGCACTGCAACATTGCTTGCAGCGCTGTCCAGCACCAAAACCTGCTGAGATGTGGCCCCAAGTATTATCCCCATTTTTAAGACCAGCTATTTTCTGGTCTTAAGTAACTGGCTCTAACTGCAGTTAGAGCCAGTTTTTTTGGTCTGCAGAAGTTCAAGGATCCCCTTGTGAATATGGAGTAGTGGTGTTTGTGGCCGTTTTTGCACGGGATCGCCTCTCCTGCATATAATTATCACTAACAGAAGTAGCGATCTTTATAACGGACGTTTTCGCCTAAAAACGGTTAGCAACAGCTTGGTAATAGGGCGATAAAATTATCGCCGCATTAGCGGCAGAAAAGTGCCGCTAACGCGGCAATAAGTCCTTGTGAGTATGCCCCACAGTTTTGGGCTGTTTTGCTCTCTCCCTGTCATTCAAAGCAGTGCAGCACCTTTAATTACAGTGCTTTAAATACTTGGCTACATAGCATACCTTTGAGATACAGGACTAGCTTTGCTCTTACTGAGGGCGCATACCCATGAATACCAGGTAGCATTGGATGTCAGATCTATTAGGTATGTACTATTTTGGCTCTTTTTTAGGATGAGGGATTATAATACTATTAAACTACTATAGAACATGTCATGTAGTTTTGTCCAAGAGGCCATCAGCTATTTTAAGGACCAGGCAAGAACTGTCTTTGGCCAAATCAGATATTTCCTCTATGACCTTCGCTTTCCATTCATATCTCAGCACACGTTGCTCCATTAGCATTGCTGCCGCCCTATGCTCGACCCTTATTTGGTATTGAGAGGAACTACATCTCATTTTCTGTTACTACTCATAAAACCAGTTCTGGAGTTTTGAAGCTTTCAGAGAAGAAAGTTATCAAATCAAGCCTTTTTGTGATTTTTTTTCAAGATGTTTTGTCTGTTTCTTTCTGCACTCACAAGTTTCACAAGCTTCTTGCACACCCAATTAAGATACTTCTTCAGGGGGCGTGGTCTCGCTACCGATGGAGTAAGATGCACGCCGTGGGAGCTCCGGGCCGCCGTCGGTGATTAAAGTATTTAAGGCAGCACTACGGCCTCGGGGTGACCTTCGCTTCCATTCATATCTCAGCACACGTTGCTCCATTAGCATTGCTGCCGCCCTATGCTCGACCCTTATTTGGTATTGAGAGGAACTACATCTCATTTTCTGTTACTACTCATAAAACCAGTTCTGGAGTTTTGAAGCTTTCAGAGAAGAAAGTTATCAAATCAAGCCTTTTGTGATTTTTTTTCAAGATGTTTTGTCTGTTTCTTTCTGCACTCACAAGTTTCACAAGCTTCTTGCACACCCAATTAAGATACTTCTTCAGGGGGCGTGGTCTCGCTACCGATGGAGTAAGATGCACGCCGTGGGAGCTCCGGGCCGCCGTCGGTGATTAAAGTATTTAAGGCAGCACTACGGCCTCGGGGTGATCCGACCTGGGGTGCCTGACCTGCAGGAGGCTTTGGGCGAGTGCCTGGGGGCCCAATACTCCTTCAAATTGATGGACAGAGGCGAAAGCGGAACCAGTGAAGGACGCCCCAGCCGCCAGAAGCGAAGCCGCCATTTTGAGACCTGCGGCCCTGTGTGCTCCAGAGCAGGCTGAGAACTGCGCCATCCTGCGCCACTCAGTCGGTGAATTGCGGCAGAGGAGACCGGGACCCACAGCAGAGGTACGGGGGATTGTGACACCCCGGTGCAGACTCTCAGGGGGGGCCCCCCTAACCAGAGACCTGTTCTGGCCACCATCTTAGACACCCGTGGCACTGGCCTCCCGCGGGGCCTGAATGACTCTGCCAGCACCCCGGAGAGGAAGCTCAGCACCCGGCTGGGCATTAAAGCATTAAAGCACTAAAGCATTTAAGGCAGCACTACAGCCTCGGGGGCGACCCGACCTGGGGTGCCTGACCTGCGGGAGGCTTTGGGCGAGTGCCTGGGGGCCCGACACTCCTTCAAATTGACGGACAGATGCGAGAGCGGAACCAGTGAGGGACGCCCTGGCTGCCAGAAGCAAAGCCGCCATTTTGAGATCTGGGACCCTGTGTGCTCCAGAGTGGGCTGAGAACTGTGCCACCCTGCGCCACTCAGTCGGTGAATTGCGGCGGAGGAGACCGGGACCCACAGCAGAGGTACGGGGGATTGTGACACCCCGGTGCAGACTCTCAGGGGGGCCCCCCTAACCAGAGACTCATTCTGGCCACCATCTTAGGCACCCGTGGAAGTGGCCTCCCGCAGGGCCTGAAAGACTCTGCCAGCACCCTGGAGAGGAAGTGTGGGGGACTTTGGATGCCATCTTACGGTGCACTGCTGGATTGAGCCTCGGCCGGGGGCGCGGCGCAGGCCATCTTGAGACTTGCCAGCCTCTAGGGAACTCCTGTGTGCTTTGGGCCCTCTGTGACCATCTCGGACTGCACTGGGGAGCTGGCTCTCTCATCGGGGGCTGGGAGCGGAGTCCTGGGGGCCTGAACACCTCTGGGAGAACCTTCAAGGAGCACACAACTGCGCTGCCCCTATTGCCGTCCCGAGCCTCCCCCCGCTGGCGGATTGCGGGGCCTGACGCCCTGGATAACTTCCCCGCCATGCTGCGGAGTCCACGTTGGAACCTGCTGGTGAGTGTGTGTGGTGGGCTGCTCGCGCTGCACTGATCAGGGCCTGGCGGGGAGGCCTCACTTACGATTGGGCCGCCAGGTCGAGCCTCGGCCAGGGGCATGGCGCCGATTACTCTGGGCCCTGTCAGACTCTGGAGGGACTTTATATAGCCTGGGCTATAGTAGACTGTTCAAAAGCTGCACTGGGGGGCTTGTCCTCTCCTCAGGGACTGCGGGGGATGCCTCAGGGGCCCAGACGCTTCCCGGTGGCCTCTCGGAGACCACGTGACTGCACTGCGCTAGTCCCTTCCCCACTCTGCTGCGGTGCCGGAGCTGGGGCCCGCCGGTGGGTATACACGGGGTGCTGCTGGCCGTTCTCGCGAGGAGCTGGTCAACTCATTGCCTAACACTACAAGTGTACCTGCAGTTTCTGACGGACCACCCGACGAACCCCGGAGGGGAGCGCTACAGCCGAGCACTGCCTTGACCCCTGAGCTCGCTCCCCAGTCTGCCCGGGTAGCTCATATCTGGGTACCCACGTGGAGGGGTGGTGATATCGTCCCATTGCCTGGCCTGGGCCCTATTGCTTCAACAATCCAGCCCTGGCCCTGTTGTTCTCCAGGCGGCAGGTGGGCCACCTGGAGTCCTCGTGTGACCACCCTTTGACCACCCACACATCAGCTCGCCAGCCTCCTGCTTCTGCTGCCTAGATCCCCCTTATCAACCGGACCGGGTGCCCCCTTGACCTCACACTGCACATTCCCGCTTGGACCCCCGACACGTTGCATGAGACTCTGAGGGGCCATGACTCGCTCACGGACTGGGAAAGACTCCTCTGCACCTCCTAAAGACAACCCGGTCGCGGCTCTGTGGGACAAGTCGGGACCTGCGCCTGCGGCGGACATGGCCTCTTCAGCGGGAGGGTCATCCGACCCCGTCACCCAGTCCTTCATGGCCAACTTCATGAGCGAGCTCAAATCTGAAATTGGTTCTCTAAGATCGGAGGTTCAGGCCTGCGTCAAGGAGCTCCCGAGGGATGTCGTGGAGCTCGGGGGGAGAGTGGACGACCTCGAAAAGACAGTTGACGCCCGCTCGGAAGAGCAGGAACACCTGTGGCAGCGCCTGGCCACCCTGGAGGAGCAGCACATTGAGCTACAGATCAAGCAGGAGGACCTGGAAAACAGGGGACGCCGCAATAACCTGCGCCTGTGGGGGATCCCGGTGGGGGCAGAGGGCACAGACATCATGACCTTTGTGGCGGACCTGCTGCACGACATTCGAGGTGATGAAGGTGAAGAAGGTGAAGGTGGACCTCGCACACAGGGTGTCGGGCCCACCTGGCCGCCCTGGTCTCATCCCTGACATCTTGATGCGAGTTCATTTCTTCACCGAGAAGGAGGCCATCCTCAAGGCAGCACGAGACAAGACTGAGCTCACCTTCAAGGGTACCCCAATCCAACTGTATCAGGATCTCGCACCCACGATGCTCCGCTGCTGCAGGGACTTCTGACCCATTACAGACAGGCTGCAGGAGTTGGGCATCCGCTACCAGTGGGGGCACCCGTTCGCACTCATCTTCCAGTGGAAGCCAAAACGCAGGGTGCTCCAGTCCTTCAGAGAGGCCGCTCAGCTGCTGCAGATACCGAACACGCAACCTCCTAGCCCCTCGCGCCTGCCTCCCCAGACCCGCGAACCTGAAAAACCCCAATGGATTAAGGTACACCGTTCCAGACGTCCTTCCCCCGGGGAATTGGCACTTCCTCCCAGGAGAAACAGGACATTATACAGCACATCCGCTCCCTGGAAGGTGGTCACTCACCCGCAAGCTCCCAGATGTCTGAAAAATAGCCATTGCCCACACCTGCCAGATGCCCACCTTTTCTTCATCCCCCAGGTTGACTTCTTGCGGGGGTGGGGCAGGTGCCCCGCTCCCTGGACAACACCTTGCTGCCATGTTTGCCTTTTACCAGAACTTCAACCTGACGGTGGAACCGGACCACACTCCTAGAGGATGATGCTGACCTCCTATGACCCGCCCCGCTCCTATTCCTTGGAGAGTGACATCTCTGGGATGGCCTGTGCCCTTGCACCTGGCTTATCCCCGGACTGGAATTGATTTTGTTCGCCACGTTGGCCGTTGTTGTTTTTTTAACACTATTTCTCTTCTTTCTCACCTCTCTTGCTTTTCTCTTCCTATCCCTATCTCTGGTGGGGGGACGGCCCTGATTGCGGTGAGGGTTCTATTCGTGCAGAGCGCTCTTTTTTCTCCAAACACTGCGCTAGGCCCTGCAGCGAGCGCCATGGCCTTTGTCCACTTTGTCATATCCAGAGACGCACTGGGGGGGAGATGCGCCAAGCCCTACCCCTACTCTTAAGCCCGCAATGGAGCTTACACATAGTACACCGCCACCATGACCTCTGTACCCTGTCTGAAGCTCCTCTCCCTTAATGTGACGGGACTTAACTCCCCCAATAAGCGCCGCCTGATATGGCGATACCTCTTACAGCAAAACCCGGACATCATATATTTGCAAGAAACTCATCTTCTGAGAGAGGACATCTCTCGCATGGCTCATCCTGGATACCCTCTTCAACTCTGGGCATCCGCACCTACTAAATCAGCAGGGGTGGCAATCCTCTGTCAGGTGGGCATTAACCAGGGGGACTCCAGGGTAATCCGTAGTAAGGATGGCAGATTCCTTAAAGTGATGGTCAAGATTGGGCAACAAACCCTCACCTTATGTAACACTTACACACCGAATCAAGCTCAGGACTCTTTTCTGCGGGGCCTGTTGTGGGAACGCATAACACACGATGACCCTGGCCTAATCCTGGGGGGAGACTTCAATTTGGTTTGGGTAGCGGGCCTTGACCGTAGTGAAGGCACATTTCATGGGACGGGGGCTATGTCTTCTGCTTTAAAGAAACAACTAACTACTCTGGGCCTCATAGACATTTGGCGATACCACTCCCCAAACACCCGCGACTATTCTTATTACTCGCATGTTCATCGCTCCTACTCGTACCTCTTCGTCTCACACTCCCTGGTCAAAGACACCCTCTCGGCGTCCCTGTCTGACATCTCTGTTTCTGACCACGCCCATGTGGAACTTCTTATTCAGGACCACTTCTCTCGTCCCAACCATCCATCTCGGTGGCGTTTTCTCCCTCATATCCTCAGGGACCCCGTGGACGCGGCGGAGACTCAGGACGCTATTACGTCCTACTTTGAGACTAACGACCTTCCAGAGACTCCACTCTCCGTAGTCTGGGATGCATTTAAGGCCACAATTCGTGGCAGCATCACATCCATTGCTATAGCTCGAGCTCGGGAAGCCCGTTTGTTTGAAGATAATCTCTCCAGGGACATTAAGGCGCTCGAGCGGCTAGACCAGGAGTGCCCCTTGGCACTACACAAGAGGCGCCTTGCTATGCTTCGGGGTCAGCTCCGGGCACACAGGACCAACAAGGTGGAGCACGCTCTCTTGGCCCTGCGACAAAGATATTACGATGGGGGGGACAAGGTGGGTACGGTCTTGGCACGCCGCCTTCGCACGCGAGCCGCCAAAGTGCACATCGCTAAACTCAAACTGGGAGATGGCACCTGGGCTATCACCGAAGCCGCCAAAAAGCAGGCATTCCAGAGCTACTACTCGTCCCTATATGCCCGGGAGTCGCCCGATTCGGAACGGGTGCTCGCTGCCTTGGAGGCTTGCGACTGGTCACCGATCAGCAGATATCACTCTCAACTACTGGAAGAACCTATCACTCCGGAGGAGCTCGCCGGCGCTCTGAAGGACCTCCCTCTCGGCAAAACCCCGGGGCCGGACGGTCTGCCGGTCTCATTCTATCGCGCATTCCTCCCGCAACTTAAATCCCATATGCTCCGCCTCTTCAATTCGTTCTCAGACGCTGTAGGGCCCTCCACGGATATGGCCATGGTTGAAATCGCTTTAATTTTAATCCCCAAACCGGGGAAAGATCCTACACTCTGCTCTTCCTTCCACCCCATCGCGCTCCTAAACACGGATCTTAAACTCTATACTAAAATACTAGCTAAACGTCTTGCCTTGCACCTCCCGGGACTCATAGAACCGGACCAGGTGGGCTTTATCCACCAACGACAAGGGGCAGACAATGTACAGCGCGTTGCACATTTAATCGGGAAGGCACACCATTGGAAGATACCCTCCTGCTTGCTATCGCTCGATGCTGAGAAAGCATTCGACTGAGTAGATTGGGTATTCCTTCGGGCTGTCCGACAGAAAATAGGGTTGGGCCCACAGATGGTCGCCAGAATTATGGCTCCTTATCTCTCCCCCAGGCTCGGGTGCAGGTAAATGGCCAGCTCACGCAACCTATCTCCATCCACAGGGGTACCCGACAGGGATGCCCCCTATCACCCCTCTTATTTTCTCTCGTAGTGGAGCCACTGGCCATTCATGATCAGCCAGTCCCCTGACATACATGGTATCCCACTTGGGGGAATAGATCACAAAATAGCCTTGTTTGCCGACGACCTCCTTCTTACTCTATCACGCCCACGAACGTCTCTTCCTGCCCTACACAAGTTGCTTCAATCGTTTGAACAGGTCTCAGGGCTTAAAATCAACCATGAGAAATCATGGGCTCTCAACCTCACGATACCTGAAGAGGAGATCGCCACTCTCCAATCTCTTGTCCCTTATCAATGGGCGTCACACTCTATTCGGTATCTGGGGCTTAATTTAACCCCCAGTCTTGCAACATGGTCTCAAGCAAACTTGCAGGAGTGTAAAAAAAACGTCGTAGCAGACCTGAGAGGGTGGAGATCTCTTCCGCTATCATGGATGGGATGCTTGAACACGGTCAAAATGTCGATCCTCCCAAAGATACTTTACCTTTTCCAGACCCTACCCACACCCATCCCGGAGCACCAGATCCAGGGCCTTCAGCGCGAGCTCGTCTTGTTTATATGGGGAGGGAGGAAGCCGCATTTCTCTAGTAAAATACTCATGCTTCCGCGTGATAGGGGAGGGTTGGCCTGCCCTAACTTGTTGGAATATTACTGGGCGTCACATCTCCGCTTTATCTCGGAGTGGATGGCATGGGAGAGTGAAAAAGTCTGGTTTCATATGGACAGGGCTGTGACTTGTCGCCCCATCTGGGACCTTGCATGGCTCTCACGGGAGGCCCGCTCGCGCAGCGCCTATATCGCGGTTCCCACGAAGACAGTACTCGAGATCTGGGACAGGTTAGCAATATGCAAAGGCCTCACATCCTTCCTGTCCCCACATACTCCATCGCTCGCAACTCTCACTTCCTGCCTGCTCTCCACCCGCCTCACTTCTCAGACTGGACGGAAGGGGGGTGCAGGACAATTCGGGACCTCTTCCTGGGGGACACTTTCAAAACTTTTGAACAATGTAAATGGGATTTCCAGCTACTAGAGGGGGCTCGATTCCAATACATTCAACTACGACATTGGGTACAGGCATCTTCCCTTACACGGGCGGCCACTCGACCCTTCACTCCGTTCGAGCGACTGGTGCGTTCCTTCGATAACTCCATGGGACTAATCTCTCGCACTTACCACGTTCTTCAACACTCAGCGAGCCACTTGACATACCTATCAGCTGCAGTGGCAGTCTGTCTCAGACACTGACATCACACACACCCAATGGGAACACCTGTGGCGTGATATCCCAAAGATCTTTCGTAGCACACCCCAGCGGGAATCTGCATATAAGGTCAAGACACAATGGTATTACACCCCTCACAGGCTGCATAAAATGTTTCCCACCTCTTCGCCTATATGCTGGCGCTGCACTAATGCACCGGGGGATTTCCTGCACATTTGGTGGACATGCCCACTCTTGACCATCTACTGGAAGGAGGTACTCAGTCACATCAGACTGGTAATAGGCTACCCGTTGCCCGAAAACCCGCTTGCGATTGTCCTGGGCCTCCGGCCGGTGAACCTGCGCGATATGACCCACCGTGATTGGCATCTCAGCCTCCATATGCTCGGGGATGCTAAACAAATCATTGCTCTTTACTGGAAAAAAGCTGAAACACCCCCGATCAACGCCTGGTTCACCCGCCTGTGGCACACGATAGCAATGGAGCTACTTACAGCGCGCTTGCAATTGCAAGACACTAAATTTACCAAACTGTGGCAACCACTGGTGGACTATCTTAGCAGACTGGAACACGCCCGACTCTAACCCCCGAGGTTACAGGCTCTGCACCTATTTGAAGATGCTGTATACCCACCGGATGCCGATAGCCTTTGGAAGTCCACCGATAGTCACACTCGAACCCCGCCCCGGGCGACACACGCTCGACAGACACTGGATGTCCCCACACCTCCTCCGCAGTAGATGTCTCTGCCCTTTACCTACATGACGTCAACGACTACCAATGACTCTGACAGACACAGTGCCTACAACACCTCTGGCATCAGGCAGCGATAGAACACACCCCCTCCGCCACACCTCTCCTGCACATCTTGCCCCCTCCCCTTCTCTACCTGCTCTCTCTTTGCTGTCTATTTCTTTCTCTTTTTTGCTCACTATGCTGCATATATCGTTCTTAGTGGAAATTGTGAACCCTACGAACAGACTTGAAAGATATGCCCCTCAGACCAAAGTCGGCTGGGTTTGAGCCTCATTTCGAGCTATGGTATCCAGGTAGCAGCCCCACGATTGTCAAGACACCGAGATTGCACCTATAAGAGACCAGGCCTTATCATTGTATCCCTTTTTATAATCACTAGCTTGCACTGCATGTACTGTCTCTGAAATCAACCAAGTTGCATGACACTAATGGACACCATGTAATGGCACCTGCACTCCGGCTGAAATGATTGGGTACAATACTGTGGGGACAACAGCTGATAATGTTATTGAGATCTGTTTATGTGTGCTACCCATAAATATCAATAAAAACAAGTTATAAAAAAAAAGAAAAGATACTTCTTCATTCTTGAGTTCAAATATTTATTTCTTGAGTTCTAATATCTATTGGATATTTGTCCCTCCTAATCTTCTTAGTATGGCTTCCTTTCCTCATGTGATGTTTTAAGATATTCCCTCATTTGTTTGCATTCGTTAACATATCAGGCATACCAAATTTTCTGGGTAAGATTCTTTCTTGCTATTTGGATCATTTTTGACTAGCAGCTGTAGGATAGTTAATATTTTTTGTAGTCATCCACATAACTATTGATCTCACCCGCATTTTGGCAATTCCTCTCTCATAACGTCATCTATACATTCTTTTATTCTGTTAATTCTGAGCATTCCTTTAATTCTCAGGTATTATCTTGTCGTGTAATTCCTAAACATACATAGGATCTGCATGTTTGTTGGACAACATAAACTAAGGGATTGGTGTCAATGCTGATTCCGGACACACCCAAAGGATAAATCGGCCTAAAGACCAGCTAGCTCACAGTGCCATCATAAGCCTCCAAACCTTACCAAGGAGCGAATAGTTTCTGGCATCCATCGAACTTGACAACCCTTGACCCTTCAGGGAGCGTGAAAACAGTACAGTACTTTTCGCTCAGTCAATCGTGCTCACTTAGTCTCGGAGAGATGCACAAAATAAACGTTGGGGACGTTTTCAATAAGCATTGATTGAACCAGCGTAATTTTAGTATAAAACATATGTGTTGCAACAATCAATCGACAGAAGCTAACGTAAGCACCAACAAAGTAAATAGAAGGTAGAATTCCACCATTGTGCTAAAACAGCGAACATATGCAGGCATATAAACATGACAGTATTCAAGCGTTCTCCTACGATGCAGACCCTACCTAACTGTACCTAAGTGTACCTAGCATGTATGGGGGTGTAAAGCCAAGAATCCCCAAGGAAAGAGCCATCCCCATTACCTGATGGGAGAGAATGAAGGACCGCGTCTTGGTCATGAGTTGGACATCCCGCAAGGGATGTCAGACTGCTACGTGTTAAAGCTTCGGCGTGCCGGGACCTCAGTGTCTGTGTCAGAGTGGAAGCATCTCCTCTCCTTCACTAGTGAAGGTGCGGTTCTTTTATACCAAAAAGGTAGCCTCAGGGGTTCTACCACTATCAATATGTTGTGAATACAATTGTGTAGATGAGCCTAAATCAATATTTGTAATAATGCAAAGTAGCCTGGTTGCCCTAGGATGAAAGAGAGCAATGACTTGCGTAGAGTATGTTAATCCTGTTATGTACGTCATGTGCGTGGGATTTTACTAAGAAGTCTCATGCATAGTAAATCGACATTTATTTAGCACATAACTGGGTAAAAGGTCAGTGGTAGAACCGATATGCAGAGCAAGGTAGGACACATGTAGGTAAAAGGTCACTTTGCTACTTAGGCCTAGTTCAGGGAACATAACAATCTAGCTCCTAGACTTCAAGGGGATTCTCTGAGACATTTCCCGTTATAGCCAAATTGAGTGCATTTCCAAAACTCCTGAAGATTGATGTCTTCTTACACAAAGACTCTGATACTTCCCCACTTTGTTCCAGTAAACTGACCTGTATTCTATTTGTGTTCTGCTCTCTTGTGCAATAACCTCATCTCTTCTTATGTTCAAATTGGAGGTAACTCTTGATCCAGCACAGAAGTTGGCACCTGTTCACTTTACACAGTTCCGTCTTGGTCCTTTTAATGATTTTTATTTTATGGTGATGGTCTGTCCATACTTTTGAGGACTTCCCCTTTAAGTTCCTATGTATTTTATTTGCTTTGTGGATGGCTGAATATTGCATTTATTTGCTTTTAGGGTTATCATCCTTGATAGTTGACCTTCCCTTGGCTCATGCCACATGATACTAGAACTAGAACAGAGAGTGTCAGGGGTATCAAACGAGAAACCAGGGGAAGCAGTTTGTAACCTTAATTGATATCCATGACATTAACTCTGAACACTCGCTAGCAAAAGATATCAAGGCCTTAATTTATCACTATGAAAATGTTAAACAAGGCTAGTAGAAACAGGTGTTAGATTCAGTAAAAAGAAGCATTTGCAAAGATAGTATGTGCTTCTATGAAAGTGGTTTCTGGCCCATTTTACCCCCTGGACATTTTGCTTTTTAGACAACTTGTATTATGGACATCTACAGTGAGTGAGCCTCACTATCTAAGTCTCATCCATGGTAAGCCTTGTTATAATGGATTGGAAGTGCTAACCACCACTGTCCACTTTTTGAGATAAGGCCTCCTGCTGTGCAGCTAAGGTAATGGGCTCTCAGCTGGTTGTACATGAACACAGGTGTGCACTTATGTGCGGGTTCAACATATGAAACTGCCATCTATCTCAGTCCAGTATCTGCACGCAGTTAACCTGTTGCAGAAGGGACCTCTCATGGATTGATGCTTACCTGGTGTAGGCCTGCTAATGAGAGTCTGCATTAATAGTGTGTGGAGGGCCACAAGTAATATTTATTGAAAAGTCTGTGTGCTTCACTGTATACTACACTATGAAAAGATTCTGCACCAAACTACAGTTTCAAGACCACAGGATTTAGAGAGTAGTGTGATGCACTGATCATATAGTAAACATGGAGTCCAATGTCACTTTTATTATAGTTATACTTCTTCTGGCAATTGAGGATTTGTAACATTTCTCTGACTCAGCTTAAATTCCAGGCCTTCGTTCATGTTGCTGGGTCAAGTTAATTACTCTGCTGGCCAGCTGGAGGATCAAAGCCCCTCTGCACAATAGAGTCAGTGCTTGTTCTGGGGAATGGGTGGGGATGAAACAGTATTTGCTAATTAGCTTTCACACTGCAACTGGCTTGGGAAGGCTCGCTCGAACAGAAATAAAGGAGGGCATCCAGAACTCTAGAGCCAAAGAAAGGAACGGCTTCCCTATGAAGTTTTAAAGTGAAGGGTCAGGCAGCAGTGCCAGTTAGAGATGTAGTTTAAGGCTTTCAGGGAGGTCCAAGATGCTGTGCAGGAAATTTGGGACAGGAGTGGAATGATGAGATATAATCCCAGGATGGAACAGAGGTGCCTACCTTCTGAAAATGCGTGCCCCCACTTAAAAACCTCCGTACAGAAGAGAAAGGGACAGAGAAGTTGGCTTTTGCATGACAGTGAAGAAGACCAGGCCCTTGTCTAGGATGCTAGAACATCCTGAATTAGCCTGGATGGGACTCTGGATTCAAGGACCAGAAAAGCCGGTACTTTTGCCTCCTCTAAGGGGCAGGACAGGGGTAGACCTGCTGGGGTACTATGGAGAAGATGGGTTCCCCTGGAACTTTTTAGAACTAGACTCACATAGAAGTCACCCTCATCAGAGAACCGTCCCTGCCTTCTACTATCACACAGGTGCCTTTCATTTTGCCATGGAAGCTATGGGACCTGAACAGTGTAGGAATGGAAGGTTTTCTGGCTCGAGGAGTGTGGGTGCCACTGGATGTGACCCAAAGCTGAGGTATACACCAGGTGGTGGACGGAAGACAGGTACTGAGGAGGGAGAAAAAAGAAGTCCAGTTCCCCAGAGGATATAAGAATTTAATTTAGAAACCAGGAGGCTTGATGACACCCCTCCTTGAGGCTAGGCTGGGCAACCAAGAGCAAAAGGACTCAAAACCATTCAAAACATCCCATTGGGGGCTGAAAAAAATGTGAAAGAAGCTTGACAAGCTTGAGGGACAGACCTTGAATGTGTAAAGATCTGCTCCTAGTAGTTACCTTAACTTTTATGGACTACGGCTCAAGGGGTTGTTGAAAGAAAGAAAGGTTCCATGAATGCTGGAATGGAGCATTCATGGTGTCCTCTCAACACATTTTCATTTACTAAGGGGAACCACATGTGCCTGGGAGTAGATACAGCAGTGATAAAAAAACATTTGTACCTCTGTGCTCTTCTTTGATCCATCTTAGGGGCTCACTTCTCCCCAGGTACCTGAGATGAAGCTAGGAGGCTCCTGGGTACACCACACCCAGATCCACAAACAGAATGTCAGGAGATAGGTGCCTTGATTGCAACTAACGCACCCTTTTGAAACATGAAAAAGCAAACCATTTCAGTGAAGAAAATCCATTCATAAAGTATTTATGCCTGGGGTTAAAGGAGCACCCTGAAAATCCTCTACGGTGCTCAAAAACGTGCCTAATTATTTTTGTGTTGCCCCAGGAAGGGCTGGGCACCACCACGGTTAAACCAAGTGTTCATAGAGGTGCCAAACATAAGACAGTTCCTGCAAGCCCCTCCAAAGGTTCTCTTTGTGTCACCCTTTGGATCGTGAGGGGTAAAATTGATGACCCCTAATAGCGTTTTTCTAAAATTTTAAACACTCCTGAAACTGGAGCATTAGCTCAGAGGCCCTGGAATGGGGAAGCCCTGTTGGTGAGTTCCACTGCTGCATTTATGGCATGTTGAAAGGAATGAAAAGACTAATTGACACAGTATTTTAAATTGTAATGTGAAATTGACAATTTCAAAGTTGACAGTGAAGGTGTGCCCCCCGTATATTGTGACCAAAATATCCAGGCTGAATTAACGAAAGATAAGCAGAGATTTTCTATACCTGACGCCACATACCTGTAACTTAATGATATATATTGTCCACGAGCACTTTCTTTCTATGCACTTACCTTTCAATATTTTGTCCCTTGATGTTCTGTCAACAATGTTCTGATACCACGATATTTCTATGCATGATATACCGTAGTATATTTAACATTTGAAGTCTCAACAAAGTCATGGGAATGCTTCATGGAAAATCAAAAAATTGACAGGGAATCATTATATGTTTTAATGATGTTTATTGAAATACTTCAAAATGGTTTATTGGCAATCACAAACTTAAAAGTGAGACAATACATGCCCTAATGAGTTTTATTGTATGATGATGATTTTAATGGTGTTGTGTTGGTCTAGTGGAACATATATGTGATGACTCCCTTAAAAACCTTAAAAATTCAGTACACGTGCATTTTAATAGCTGTAGCCTTATATTGCATATAGTATATGTGGTTCAAAGCTTGCTATGTGTGAAATATTAGGACGGTGTCATATAGGTATTTCAACTTGCCATCAAGTACATATTTGTAAATTAATATGTAGTATTGAGTAGTGCTTGCGTAATAATGTTATTTTCCTTTTTACAAGTTAAATCCCTGGCTGGACAATGATTTATAAAAGTGTTGCTTGTTGCGTGCCTGGGGACCTGAGTACAAGCCCACACCACCTCCCCTGAATAGACAGTGGACTGCTCTGCCTAGAGAGTCAAGTGCCTCAATGGGGCACCTGGTTCCCAACAGATGGAAAGTTGCAGTCTTATTACTTGAGTAGGACCCACATCCTTCCCAACAGATAATCCACTTTCTTCCAGTACTCTAAATAGTTTGCTGCATAGCACGTTTTGGAAATACAAGACTATAGGGCTGATGTATTCTTTGTTGGACAGCGTTTACTCATTTGGGGTAACAGAATAAATTGCTTGTTCGGCCTGATGGAGTAACTGCCTTCCAAATTTAGAAATGACCTCCAACACCGGTGGTCATTCCTAAAGCATTTGCAAAATCTCTTGACTGGGGGTGAATGTTTTGATTTGTTCTGCATTCCATCCATCAATTGTGTGTCTTTTTCTTTTTCATTCCTAAAGCATTGTCAGGAGTCGCCGTCACAGCGGTTCGCTTGATGCAGAGATCTGTCAACATGATTGAGCCATCCATCAAACTTATTTTTATTTTTATTTTCAAAAAGAAAATCGTGAAGCCTGAAGCTTTTTGCAAATAAAAATAAAAATGCTCCCCTTGCCATTGGAGTTATATCCCATGTCCCTTTCTGCCAGGGTTTGCCTGGTGATGACGGGCAGTAAAAAACAGCTATATGTGCGTCCATCTAAATTAGGTGGAGTAGTCTCCACCGCTGCCATACTATGGTCCACCCCCTTTTAAATTCATCGGGTAGACCATTTTATTGGCGGTAAGCATATTCCATCTCTGTTGCGACGGAGTGTGCTTGCAGCCAATATATAATCTCGCCCTATGCCTGCTATTAATGAGATCTCATGCCCATGAATACCAGAAAGCATTGGACGTCAGACCTTGAATGTTTATTGCACTGCAAACATAAAAGACTGTGCAAGTGCATGTTTGTAGGTATCATTGCCAGAATCATCTGGTTGATGATACGCAAGCAAAAGCCCATGGGGCATATTATCAAGAACGGCGTTAAAATTAGCGCCGCATTAGCGGCAGAAAACTGCTGCTAAAGCGGCGATAATGGGCTTGATAATATGCCCTGGAGAATTACAATAGAAGTCCATGTTCTGGTGTCAACATGGGCTTCTATTGGAATTCTCCAGGGCATATTATCAAGCCCATTATCGCCGCTTTAGCGGCAGTTTCCTGCCGCTAAAGCGGCGATAATTTTAATGCCGTTCTAGGTAATATGCCCCCAAATATTTACTTCCAGCCTTCTGCTATGCTTACGGCATTGAAAACAAGCCCAAGCTGTGCATGAAGAGTTTCAATTTACTTGTCAAGACCCCCTAGGGTTAGTATGTCCACGATGCAATCAGTGTTAGGGATTGTGCTGCTTTATGCAGAACCCTTCACTGCCAGAAGTTCACTAAAGACTCAGGCAGAATAGTGGTTTAGTGTGAGAGATGTGGTGCAACATGTCCTAAACCTGTTGACACAGCAAATAGGGCAGAGGCGTCAGATGAGGAAAAGTCAGCATGGTCGAGTGTGGTCTTTTTACCCTGCATGACATGTCTGAGCTAGCCATGCATCGACCTGTATGTATTGCCTCAAAACATTTAAAAGTAGCATTTTTTTAAATAACAGTTCTCAATTTCTAGTGCTATGAAAAATAAACACTCTCAATTGTGATAGTACTGGGTAAAATGCATTTTTTTTCTTGCAAAATTTTATGAAACATTTGAAAAATTTGGCTCTTGAAGGGAAATATGTTTTGGTGACATCATTTCATTTACCCAAGCATAGACCACGCACAGAAGACTGGTTCAAGCGGAAAATTATCTGGGCAACCCTGTTTCCCTCTGGTATCTTGCAATACTTTTGAAAAATGATGCAAAATTGAGTAATGTGAAATTTGGAGAAATTTCACTAATTTCATGAACACAAAAGTTGAGTATTTGTGCGAATTTCACTGGAATAATGAAAGTTTCACACAGACCTACCAAAAACTATAGAAGTGAAAATCGTGTTAAAGTGATTAAGAGTAAGGCTTTAACCCTTTGGGCGCGGCCGGAATTTCCCCGCGGTGTGGGAAAATTCCACGCGTACGCAGATCGAACGGCTCCCGGCCATCCGACGCACACGCCCACCGTGACGTCGGACGGCCGGGGGCCGTCCGACGCATGGAAGGGGTTAAAGATTAGCTTAGAGGTCAGCGTATATGGTTTAGAGCAGTGGATCTTAAACTTTTGAGTTATGTGGACTCCCACTTAATTATTGCTGGAACCCGGGGAACAGTGTGAATTGTTATTGGAATCCAGAGACACACACTGAGTCATTACTGGATCCTGGTCTAGATATTTAAGACGATTTGAAGTGCAAAATCTCGAAAAACAAACATTCATCAAACAAATGCACAAATGGTTAAACATTTTTTTATTTCACAAACAATATAAAAAAAACTACATTTTAATTTTAAGGAGAAGGTTGGAGCTTTTCTCGATTCAATTGAGCCCACTCGTCAGCCATACAAAATTCTGTTTGATGCACTGCTCCCATGAATAAGCCTGAACATACCTGCTTATTTTTAGTCTCCAAATTTAAAATCCTTCACTTTTCAAGAATGTTTTTCCATTTTAAAAATGTAAGTTTTACATTTTGCTTGTTTATTTATATACACGTTATTAATGTATTTATATTATTTCATTTTCTAAGCCTTCGCGGACCCTTTAAGCAGGTTTTGTGGACAGGCTAAGAACCACAGGTTTAGAGTACATGGTAAAGAGTTTGATATATAGGAGTTAAATACTAAGGGCTAGGAGTTATTGAATATAGGCATAAAGGTAAATGTATGCCATTAGGAATTAGAGACTAAGGGCCCGATTCACAAAGGTAAACTTAGACCTAAAGTCAGGGTCAGCCTTTAGCATGGGTAAGGTGGGCCCACGCCCAGGATATTGGCATTCAGAGGGGCACAAAGAGTTGTCTGCATGCATGTCATGCAGTAGTCTCGCTCTGAACTGGCTCCAGCAATTCACCCTACTGTGGGCCTAATTCACAAAGGTAAACTTACGCTTTCATGTAATTAATGATTCTTTGCCATTCGCAAAGGGATTTTCAAGTAGCATCTTTACATAGTTTTTTTATGTGTGGAGACTCTGCACTAATAAATATACTACTTGTATATCCCTTTGTGAATAGCAGCCAAGTGTAACTTACAAGAAATTATAAATTTACCTTTGTGAAACTGGCTTATTGTGTTGAATCGTTCATTGTGTCTTATACAGGTTGCATGCCCCCATTGAATTCCTCTCACTCTCCTATCTCCTAACCATCTACCCCTCCTCATTTCCAATTTAGAACTTGCAGGGTGATTCAGGTGATGACATGGGAGGAGTGGGCATGTTTGTGTAATCAGCTGAGATATGAGTCTGAAAACAATAATCCGACCCCTCAACACTACTCCGTCCACCACATTGTCATATTATACTTAGTAGCAGCACTGAAATAAAATTGGCAGACAGGACAGGAGACAGATGGGCAGTGAAGCACTCATTTGGGAGCAGCTGAACCTCTATAGCACGAAATCCTAATTATTGTTTCCTAATCACATAATGCTGACAAAATTGAAACCTTTGTGCTGCTCGATTAGTGGTATTTTATTAGTTCTACTGTTTCTGTTTGCATTCAAGCTATTGCAGTCTTGCTTCCCCTCACTATCAAAACAGTACTTCAAGTATTAGGATGCAAGAAAGAGCAAATTTGCTAAATTATTATTATTATTTATTTTTAAAAGGATACCAGCCAGGGATAGAGTCATTCCATCCAAGAAAAATAGCTGCTTCCACTTCCACCCTTCACTAGTGTGCCCGTAGCAAAGAAGGGGCCAGGACTGACAGCAATTCTTTGGCTTAATCATTGGACCCCAGATTTTTGACTCCTGGTGGCCAACATCACTGGGAACAGCCCCGCCACCCACCGACCACGTACGCAACCTAGGGGTCATCCTCGACCCCACCCTCTCCCATGACTAAGCAGGTCAACGCCGTTTCCTCATCCTGCTTCAACATCCTCCGAATGCTCCGCAGGATCTTCAAGTGGATCCCCACCGAAACAAGAAAAACAGTCACCCAGGCCCTCGTCACCAGCAGGCTGGACTACGGAAACGCCCTCTACGCAGGAACGACGGCTAAGCTCCTGAGACGGCTGCAACGCATCCAGAACGCCTCTGCACGTCTTATCCTCGACATCCCCCGACGCAGCCACATCACACCCCACCTGAGAGACCTGCACTGGCTCCCTGTCAACAAGAGGATAACCTTCAAGCTCCTCACCCACGCACACAAAGCACTCCACAACTCCGGACCAGCCTACCTCAACAGACGACTCAGCTTCTACACCCCCACCCGCCAGCTCCGCTCGACCAGCCTCGCCCTCGCCACAGTCCCCCGCATCCGGAAATCGACCGCCGGCGGCAGTTCCTTCTCCCACCTCGCCGCCAAGACCTGGAACACCCTCCCCACCAACCTCCGACAGACCCAAGACCTACTGGCCTTCAGAAGACTCCTCAAGACCTGGCTCTTCGATCAGTAGCAGCACCACCCCCCTCTTCCCCCAGTGCCTTGAGACCCTCGCGGGTATGTAGTGCGCTTTATAAGTGACATGATTGATTGATTGATTGAATCAACCAGCATAGCCCATACTTTCTCCTGACTGCTAGGATCGCATGCTATATCATGTTGGCTTATAGATATAATATTCTTCTTGCACTCTGAAAAAGGAGGTGGGGCTCCTGATTTCCAAGATCTGCAAATCTCCCGTCTCCCCAATAAGATTACATAAAAAATAAATCTTGAAACCAGATTATTAAGACGAGTGGCACTGTCCTGACATATTCCAAAAAATACAAGTAAAGGACTTACCCTCACCTATATGCCGGTTACTTCCGTCAGGAATTTACACAGTTCAGGCCAGAAATTCAAGATCTTGGGTCATGTTAAAAACGTATGCACATCATCTGCTGAGGTGTCCCTACATCTTGGGCATGTATAGTGTGTTCCTGAAAATTTTGATAACTTTGCTGGGGACCAATATACCCTATAAACAGTAAAACGGTGGTTACGTTTAAGAAAGGCGGGTTTAACTATCTCCCGAAGCACTGCAAATGAACCAAACCAAACCTCGCTCAGGTTTAAGTTTACTAGGTCTTCTCCCCAGAGCTTTTGAATATCTTTATCCAGTTCATCTTCCGCCTCTACCAAAGTACGATACCACAAAGAGACCTCCTTTTTGATAGTGCCAATATTTATTGCCTGATCCAACCAGTAATCGTCTTTTTCCTCATCCCAATCTTGTCGTGCCCACCACGCAAAGACTTGATAATACTTGAATCTAGTTAGTTGATCCCCTGTACATAGACTCAAAGTTTCCCAACTAACTAACGCGGTCTCCGACTTCAGATCCCTCCATCGGGAAATCCCTGCAGTTTTCAGTGGAAGGCTGAGCAAGTCCTTTAAACACTCTGGGGTTCCTGGTGAATCCCATATCGGGGCCCTAGAGGAGTAGTATGTTATTCCTAGTTTTTTCCGAATGAAAACCCATAATCTCAATGCCCCCAGCAAAATCTTCAGTCTCACTTTTTTTTAAAACTTTGGGTCCCCATACTTAAATAAAAACTGATCTTGTCCATCCCTCAGTCCACTCAACATTGCCCCAAAGAGTATTCCTATTGATGACCCATCAACTTTATTTAACAGCATCCGACAGTTCTTAAAGTAAAATGCATGCCCGTATATCATCAGATCAGGAAGCGCCAACCCCCCCCTTTTCCAACCTCCTCCTTAATTTTTTCCTGCATATTCGGGGACCCTTCGAGGCCCAAATGAAGCTGCCTATCTTTCCCTGTAATTTAGCAATCTCTCCTTTGTCAAACGGTAAGGGTATAGAGTTAAAAAGGAAAGTAACCTTAGAGAGAACAATCATTTTAATGAGATTTACCCTGCCATATAGATTTAGGGGTAGGTTCGCCCACCTAACCAACAATCTCCCTACCTCCTGACTTATCTTTCTCCAGTTAACAGTAGTCACTTCCACTAATTTCTGCATAATTATTATACCCAAGTAACTCATATGCGCTTTCGCCCCCAGGGTTTGCCTAGGCTGATTCCATTCCATAATTTCCGTCTTATCCCTGTTTACCTTGTACCCCGATATCTTCCCGAATGTTTCCGCCTTAGCCATTAAATTAGGAATAGCCCTCTCAGGGTTAACCGTATACAGTATAAGATCATGCTGCGTACAAGGATAATTTTGCCTCCAAACCTGCATATCTAAACGGAACAATGGAGTCATCATTTCTAATCCAAGCCGCTAATGGTTCAATATAAAGATTGAATAAAAGCGGGGACAGGGGACACCCATGCCTAGTTCCCCGCATTATATTGAACCAATCCGTTAGCTCCCCATTGACTAGAACCCTTGCTCTAGGTAAACAGTATAGATGTTGAACTGCCCTTATGATATTCTCGGGAAACCCAAAGATCTTTAGAGCCTCCCAGAGATAGGGCCAGTGAACTTGGTCAAAGGCCTTAGCGGCACCCACTGCCACAACTGTCATGGGTAAATTATAAGTTTCCGCCAAATCAATTACCCCAAGCATCCCGAAGGTTAGCTCATTGAGCTGCCTCCCAGGGATAAATCCTCTCTGATCTCGGTGTATAACACTTTTAATGATCCTAGCAACCCTGGCGGCCAATATCCCTGAAAAAACCTTGTAATCGGTATTCAACAACGATATTGGCCTATAGGAATCTACCGCCAGGGGATCTTTGTTGGGTTTCAAGACCAGGGTTACTGTGGCTTCAGCCCAGGACAGCGGAGGATCTTCCCCTTCCATCAATATATCGTTAAATAGCTCTTTCAGCACTGGTACTATGCTGTCCAGGAGACTAAAATATATCTCAACTGGAAGGCCGTCTGGGCCGGCCACCTTCCCTGTAGCCATCCTTCTCCGCTGAGCTCGGACTTCCTCCTCCGTTATCTCAGCCGTTAGAGTCGTCTTCTGGTCTTCGCTTAATTTTGGGAGTTCGATGTTCTTTAAAAAAAACTCTATATTCTCTCTCCCTGGGGAAATATCCTCCTTATACAGTTGACACATGTATCTGCGGACTTCCAAACCAATTTTTATGTTGGTATCTACTATGGCACCTGTTACATCCTCTCTTAGGCTACCTATTGTATTTCGGGCTTTATCTACTTTGGCTATCCAAGCTAAAAGTGAGCCACTCTTCTCCCCGTATGCAAAATGTTGCAATTTACTAACCCTCCATTTATCTGACAGCGTCTTATCTAGGGCTCCTTGATATTCTGCTTGAAGCTGTTTTAATTCTTTGCCCAGCAAATAAACTTTACTAGAGCCCTCCAATGATGCCTTTTGGAGCTCCTGCTCTTCACTTTTGATTTTTTTGGAGAGTTCTTCCTCTTGCTGCCTCATGCTACGCCTCTTACCCACCATTATAGAAGTGCCAATAGCTCTTAAAAAGGCCTTGAAGGAATCGCATACAATTTGAATTTTTGCTGACCCTATGTTGGCTTGAAAAAAGACCGAAACCTCATCCCTCATGTTAGATGTCACACCCTCATTTAACAGGATGGCCCTATCTAGAGTCCACCTTATTGTACCCCACTTATCCTGGAGCCTCAAGGAAAGAAGCACGGCTGAGTGGTCTGAAAGGATAGCAGGCAGATGCTTAATCCCTTTAACCCCTGTCAACACCTCTCGATCCGTTAAAAAGTAATCAATACGAGAATGGTGGTCGTACTTCTTACTAAAGAAAGTAAAATCCTTTTTATCTCCCATCTTATTTCTCCAGACGTCCACCAGGTTTAATTCTTGGATCAGAGTCTGAAGTACCGCAGTTGTTTTAGGTGGACTAACATATTTAACTTTGGAGGTTCTATCCAGATCTTTATTTTGTACTATGTTAAAATCCCCTCCAATTATCATGGGGGCATTAGCTAATAGCAGACATGATTCAAGCTTAATTAATGCATCTGGATTGTCCTCGTTTGGCCCATAGTAACTGGCACAAACTATTGGCATTCCTTGTACCCTCATCTTGGCTATTACCAATCTCCCAGAGGAATCTGTCTGATAGTTCTCCAATTTAATACCACAATTACTTCTTATGATAACTGCCACCCCTCTCGTACTGCCTCTCTGATCCGAACAGGCTACATCCTGAACCCAGGTCAATTTATTAAGTGAATTTTTACACTCACTCTTTTCTAGGTGGGTTTCTTGTAGCAAAATAACACTGGCCTCAGTTTTCTTAAGAAATTCCAGGATTTGAGCCAACTTTCTCGTGGACCTCAAGCCATTTACATTCCAGGACATAAACTGGACCAAATTTTTACTCATTTTTTATATGTTAACGCCCACTTCCTAAGCACCCTCCCAGATTTAAACCTATTCTCATTGCCCACCGCTATACTTGGAAGGGCTATAAAATCGATACATTTTGTCGGAATCAGACAACTATAAGACAGAATAAGGACACTTTTTTTCTCTATTTTTTCCCACATGCTCCCAACACCCCATGCACCCCCCGCCACCCACCTTGGGGAACCCCCCTCCCTATCTCTGGGCAAAAATCGACTTTGAGATACCCCCGTGCTAGTGAAAGGCAAATCCTTAATTAAAGAAACCGAATACCAAATGTGTTAGTGTGTACTAAATGCACTAAGTGCCAGGGTAACTAAAACTTATACCTATGTATAATTATTCCTCTATTCCTCTATATACATCTCTATTCTCTATACTGAGCCTCCCATCTGCTTCAACAAAGAATATACCTCTTCCGGTTCTCTAATGGTATACATTTTGTTTCGCCACATTATCTTCAACATGGCAGGGAACTTCATGTGCACCTGGGCCCCCTTAGAGCGCAGTTCGTTCATTTTTGTGCCTAATGTCCACTGCCTCTGTGCTGTTCTCTTGCCCATGTCAGACCGAATTTGATAGCTGAAATCTCCAAACTTCACAGAACGTTCCTTCAGTGCTCGCCCCAGCACAAGTTCCTTAATTGAAAAAGTAAGGAAATGTATTAATATCTTCCTTGGAGTTTTCCTCCCTGGATGTAGCCTAAAAGGATCTCTATGGACCCTTGGCAGCTCTCTTTCCCAGTCAATATCCGTCCTGTCCTGGAACAATCCTCCCAACAACTTACATACAAAAGCTTTAATGTCCGAGCCTTCCAAATTTTCAGGAATACCCAAGAGACGAACGTTGTTCTGCCTAGCTTGCAATTCAAGTCTCTCCAAGTCTTCTTGTAAGATCTTGTTTTGTTCTTTAAGCCCCACTATTTCTCTAGAGTTTGCCGCAGTAGCTGTCTCCAACGTCTTCACCTCCTCCTCCAATACTGCAGTGCGTAGGGCTATTCCATCTATTTTCTGCTCAAGTATCCCACACTTTTCTTGGATATCCTTCTGATTATGCTCAGAGGTCTCAAACTTAACCAGGATGTCTTGCCTCAGACTATATAGTAGGTCTGCCACCTGAATTTCTGAGGAAGATTTTTCCTGCGGACTATGATCCGATCCAGGGCTCTCACCATTACTCGGGGGCACATCGTTACCTTCTTTATTTTTATCTGCCGCACCCTTTTGAATTGGTCGAGTCGTGGGTGTACTGGATGTACTATCCTCTCGGTTATCTGCTAGGGGGGAAAAGCGATTTTCCAACCTCAGTGGATCTGTCCGACTTAGCTGCTGCGCAGCTGCACTCCCGGTACTCCCCACAGCCCCTGCCGATCCTGCAACCTGCTCCATAATTTTAAAATAGGACCTAAGGGAGGGGGGAGGTTTAGGGAGAGAACGCGCTTCCCTTGACCCACACCTTTTTGCTTTGCCTCCTCCTTTAGTTGCTTTTTTAACAGGAGTTACAGCTTGAGGTACATTAACTGTTTGAGCTTTCGCTCTTCCCACTGCACTCTTCTTTTCTGGGGCAGAGCGTAGAAGATATATACTCCTCACCGTTGGAAATTGCACCTCCCTGCGCACATCTATAGCGACCGCAGGGGCCTTCACCTCCCCAATAATTCCTTGATTTACCAAAGCGCCCCCAGCACCACTCACCAACCCCTTATTCGTCAAACATAGATCACTCGCGCTGGAGGGTAGGTCTCAAGGGGGGGGTCGCTTTCCATCCACCCCCACTTTACTTTGAGATTGGGACTATGTCTCCGTGCCAGTCGCTCAGACCCTTCTGGAAAAAGATATAATGCTCCCACGCTGCCTACTATGGACACCCTGTTGGCTAATGCTGGAGCTGGGCTCCTACTACCCTTCACCTGCTGTGTCAGAAGCCGGCAGGGATCTGTTGGGGCTCTCCCCCAATTACTCCCAAGCCTCATAGCCACCGCCCGGGACCTCCGCAGAAACACAGCCGCCCAGCTCCAGCTCCCTTGAGGGGCGGAGCCGCGTCTTGTAGCCGCGGCTGAAACAACGTCCAAGCCCATGCACAATGCGCCCATTTAACTCTGGATAAGCTCTCGATATGCCCTGGATCTGTTACAAACTGTTACCGCTGTCACCGCCTCGTTGAATTCGCCGAAATCACTGACCGGATTCACCACATCACTGCACGGAGGTTCTCCCGACCGGCGTTAGCCAGCCGCCATGTTCCCCAAATTTGCTAAATTATTGGAGATAATGGTTTGCTACTTGTATAATTGAAGTTACAGGCTACAACTAGGATGAAAAGTGAGGGATAAAGGAGTGCCTAGCAAAGGCCGTCCCTGCCAGAAGTCTAAGGGACTGATTCACAAAGGTAAACGTAGAGCTGAAGTCTAGGTTTACCTTTGTGAAATGGGCCAGGTGTAAACTTAGACTTCAGGTCTAAGTTTTGCTTTGTGAATCAGGTCCTGTGTGGATAAGCTTATGTGTTTAGGGGACAGGAATAAGGATACACGGTAAAGCGTTTGGCAAATAGTGTTAAGAGTTTAGGCTATGGGAATTAATGGTATGAGTATGGATGTTTGGGTAGAGGGTTTAAGAGTATAGACTCTATGGTATAAGGGTTAAGGGTATTGGGATTAAGTATATATGGGTTAAGTGTGTACAGTAAATGACAAATGTTTAACAAAATAGTGACAAGAGGCTGGGGTGTAAATTTAACTTCTTGGGGTCTATGGATAAAGACTTGAGGGGTTGGAGTACAGGGCTAAGAGTTACTGTCTGTTGGTATAAGGGTCAAGGCAGTAGGAAATATTGGTTAAGAGGTAGAGGGTGGTGTTATATAGTTATGGCACTGAGTGCAAAGGCTAGGGTTACTGGGTAAAGAGTTAAGTGTAAAGGATTATGGAATTTAGTACAATGTTTAAGGGCTTTTAGTAAAAGACTAGGTGGGGCATGGGTACAAAGGCTCAGGGTAATTGGTAATGGTTTAAAACCTTGATTGCATTTGTTAATGTCACAGTTGGATATGTGCTTCATGTAAAGGGTGCTGATAGGTCTTACAGTTATTTTAAGCATAAAAATAACCGTACCGCTCAGTATGTTAAATGAAATAGGTATTGTTGCTTTTCACAGTAAACCAGTGTTTATGTTTTTCAAATACACTTCCAATTTGAAGTTATGAAATTAGAAGTGCTAAGAGAAAAATGATGCTATGTTTAGGTGAAAAAAAAACTGGAATGTATGGTGGGCAACTCAGAAGGGACTGGCCATAAAACTCACTGCCCCCTAAAATCCTAATTATTGCAAAGTGTAAGACACGAGGCTTGTGGCATTCCACCCATATTCTACATCATGCTAGGGTTAACATCACATGGTCATAGAACTGAGTCAATGAGCAAATTGACATGTTTAATGGATTTCTGCTGAAAAATTTGAGCACAAAAAATATAATCAATACCACGTCTGATAAGCTGAATTGAAAACCCATAATTATGACTACATGGTCTAACTCATGCTGATAATGTTCATGCCCTTAAACTTCGGGTGCCATGTTTGAGGTAGTATTGCACCCAAATGTGGCTTGCATTTTCTATCCTTTTCCTGATGCCTCTCATTTTAGTAGAGGAACTTTAACTTGCAGCAAGAGTAATCCCACCCGTACCGATTTTTTCTGTTTGTCCTCAGGACCTGCTACGTTTACCTATTATCCTTGTGATTGAATATTCCAAAAATATTTTATTTAGAGTTTCTTGTTATCATTTGCACATATTATCTATTTGCTTGTTTACCTTGCTTTCATCTTTCTCACCATCAATTATCTAAGCAATGCATCTTAATAGTTGATTGTTGAATGAACTGTGGTATATAATGCAATTAGTGCTTACAAACTGTTTCTTCAATTAGCATTATTTCTGTACAATGTAGTTGCGACGTTAGTTTGATTTTTTTCGAAACTTGACCTGTAAGATGGAATTGTTTACAGATTAGTATGTTTTGTTCATTTGAATTCAGTATGTCTCTCTGATTGAAAGACAGTTTAGTCATATGATTACTTTCTGGCCCACGTTCCCCCGTTCATTCCATAGAGTAAGCCACATGTTTTGTTACTTAAAATACAGTCATGTTCTTTGCAGATTCAGTTGTTCTACCAGCCCGATAAGCAAGACTTGACTGGACATATGTGAAGGGGTATGTGCTTAGTTTGAATTTATGTAGTGTTTTTTTACAGAGATCAGGGCAGAAACTTTCATGACAAGGGCTCAGAACTCACTGCATTCTGACAGCCATAACAATCAGGGAGCAGATTTACTAAGGACTTGCATTGTCCTTGCGTGACGTAAGTCATCGCAAGGCAATGCAAGTCCTAATCTGGGATTTACTAATCCTAGTAAAGCCACTTTGCATGGCTCTGCATGGTTTAGTAAATACAGAGGGACAGGTTTAGTAAGATTTTGCATCGGTGTTGCATCACTTTTGTGGCGCAAAATAATTTTTGTTATTAAATGAGCCACGCAAAGCCAATTTCTATGGCTTTGCGTGGTTTAGTAATATAGTGAAAGCAAGGCAGAGCATAGTGCTGCCTTGCGTTATCTTGCATTAAGAAAGCATTCCATGGGTGGAGCATGAGCTTGCCATTTACCCACACATGGATTTTGATGTATTCCCAGATTTACAAATACTTGCAAACCTGAAAATGTGTAAAAATGCTACACCTCCCCCAGTGAGGAATAACACAGATAAATATGTTTATTTCTTCTTTGTATTGCCTCTTTCCACATGTACTGCATTTTGCAGCTGACATTGATAGAGGAAAATGTCCTGCACAAAAACAATCCTGTTTGTAACACAGGCACCCTTGCACCATAGAGCAAGGCTGCCTGCATTGGCTCTAGGGAGGACAAAGTGCGGCAGCGCTAGGAGGCAGCAGAATGCACCGTATCTTAGTTGATATGGTGTATTTCTGCTGTGTCTCTTTCACACAACGCATTGCAGTGCAGCAACTTTGCTTGCTGCCCTGCCTCTGGGAAAGTTTATATTGCACAGATCCAGCAGGGGCCCTTTCTACTGTATATGTATATATGAGGATTATGTTTATGAGACAAGAAAAAATAGAAGTGCTAATGGGATGAAGAAAATGTCTGGTGAAAGGTAAAAAACTAGGGGCATATTTACAAGGAGCTTGCGCCGCCACTGCGTCAGTTTTTTGGACACAGCGGCGGTGTATTCAGTGCTTGACATTGCCCCACATTTACAAACTGACCCATTGAGCCCAATGCATCAGTTTTTGTAGGCCTGAGTCACGTTATACCTGCGCTGGAACCGGCTGCGGCATGCAGTGTATATTGTGTGCAGGGTAGGCTTTCCCCCGTAAATAGTCACTTAGAACTGACGCAGTGAAATTTACAAGTTTTCACTGCGCTGCGCTAAGCCTTGAATACGTCAAAATTCCTACGCTTCCTCAAAGCAGGCATAGGAATTGACGCAGTGGCTTTATAATGGGAATTTCCTATGTGTTTTGACGCATTGCTGTAGTTGCATAGGTCTTATGACTAACTACGGCAATGCACCACTTTTGGGCCCACAGATGTGTCAGTATTTCAGATGCATCCATGCATCCTCGTGCCGTAGAGCTCTGTGTTATAAATACAGCACATTCATGGTGTCGTAAGTGTATCTGACACAAGCGCAAGAAATTCGACTCATCGCTGCTGATGCATCAGTTCTTGTCAATATGCCCCATAGATCACACAAAAGGTGATGGAAGGCTGCTTGTAATAAGTCTAACCACTGGCAATCCCTATGGGTAGCATTCCAACTCATTGCTTTTTTGCTCACCATGCTACCAATGGTGGCTGGTGACATTTGAAAGTGGTGGGGTGTAAAATCATCTTTGACTTTTACTGAGTGAGCAATGTGAGTGACAGCAACTGACCCAAGGGAGTTAGTCTACTGCTGGGTAAACTAACCCATCTCCAGGACATGGTCTATTTGGATCTCAAACAAAACACTGCTCTAAAGTCCCTTATGCAATGGGCCCAGTGTGCACAATGTGCCACTCACAGCAGGGTGTACAAGTGCTCTTCCGTTTGTATTCAACCACTGTTGTACATAAAGGAGATGGTTGCTACCGTGCAAGCTGAAAAACAAGTTCATTATGTATGCGCAACTGGAGGAGTAAGTGTGGTTGTGAAAAAACAAATCCTGAATGTAGGACAGCATTAAACCTCTTACCTATGTTGTATATTTGAACATAGTGATTTCAAAGGCATTTTTCAAGCTGCCAATTTCACACGCTGTTGTCTTACTCAGCTTGTAATTATGAATAATTGCAGCCCAAAGATGCATCTCATCTATATTGTAAGAAATTGGGTTGTGTTGGTTGAATGGGGTGTGAGCCCTGCCCAGCAGCAACCACAATCCTTGTCAGGGTAAGACACAAGCAAAACCCAAATTAACCTGTGCTCAGCCCCCTGCTAGCTTGACGCAGAGCAGTCAGACTTAACTAAGAGGCAATGCGTAAAGTATATGAGCAGCACTTCAAACAGTAACACAGTGGATACACACTACAAAAGAAGCCCACAAAAGAGTTAGAATGATAGAGTGGTTTTTAATAAATAAAACAAGAACAAAATGACCCAAAAAATCCAATAAGGAGAACAGGAGATATTGAATTTGAAGGTTTTTAGAGAAAATAGCACCAGAAGGCATAATGCCCCAACTGTGGACATCTGGTCGCATTGGACCAGGACACAGTCAGATGTTCAGTCCGACCACGATGGAGTGTGGGCCGGGTACAAGGACCCAGGTAGGCCCGCTGAACAGAGTACCTTAAATCCTGGTTGCAAAGCATTGTGTGGATCCGGTTTAAAGTTGCGTTGTGCAGAAGAAGAGATGCATCAGTTACGAGATGCAATGAGGCTGCAGTGTGAGGTCCTGCTGCATCAACAATCACATTGACTGGGCTTGCGATGCTAAGTACAGAGTTGGGGATGCATTGTGCAGCATTGGTTCCGAAAAGCTGTGGGGCTTCAATGTGGAGTCCGTCATCGAGGCTGCCGTTGATGAGAGATGCAAGGTCTTGCATAGAGGATGAGTTATGCAACAGCGTTTTTGAAGGCGATGTGGGTTGCGGCGGCGATGCAAGCCTTTTTGATGGAGACAATCCATGCAGCAGCAGAGGTGTGTCGGTTCTTCTCTGGGTTGCGGTGCACAGCAAAGGAGATGCGTTGGTTCCGCTGGATCAATAGAAGCTGGTGAAGCACCTTAAGCCACTTCCAAGGGTCCAGGAATGGGGTGGCACTACCTGGCAGAGTAGAATCACAGATGGCAGAGTCCAGGTGCAGATGCAAGGTTGTTGGAAACCTTTTATGTCCCTGAGGCTTCAGATGAGGAAAACAGTCACCTTGGAGTCGCTCTGGGTTCAAGAGAAGCAGGTCCAGTCCTTCTAACCCAGGCATGAGGACAGAAGGCAGCAGGTCAGTACAGTAAAGCAGACGTCCAACAAACTGCAGTCATGCAGAGTGGCAGTCCTTCATCAGCACAGCAGTCCTTCCTGGCAAAGTATTTACAGGTCCAGAAATGTGCTGAAGAGTTGTGCCTTTGAGGAGAAGCTTCTAGAGGCTTGCCTTCGAAGTGCGCAGAGGCCCTGTCTTCCTGGGCCTGGCTCCAGACTAACTACAGGGGGTATGAAGACCTTTTTGTGGAGGCAGGGCACAGCCTATTCAAGTGTAAGTAGTGCTGAGCTCAGCTCCTCCCTCCCATCCCGCCACTGATGGCCAATCCAGTCACACCCAAGTTCCCCATTGTGTGTGGCTGTCTAGGTGGTATACACAAAACCCAACTGTCAGCTTCACCCAGTCATGTAACCAGAGACATGCTGCAGGCACCAAATGGCTAATGCAAGAAAATGGCAACTTTCTAAACGTGGCATTTTCAGGACTGCAAGATAAAATCAGACTTCCCTAAGAGTTTGAATTTTAAATTGTGATTCCAGAGACACCAAACATGAACTGGTTATCTCTTCCCATTTGGAGATTACACTTTTAAAATTCAATGAGGCAACTTCAACTTTATCCTATGGGAGAGGTAGTCCCACTTTTGAAATACATTGCACCTTGCCCTCTGGGCTGTCCAAGGCCTACCCTATGCGTTACTTATATGTTTAAAAAAGGAACGTTTGGGCTTGGCAAAAGGTTGGCCAGGTCAAAATGGCAATTTAAGACTGCACACACAACCTCAGCAATGGCAGGCCTGAGACATGTTTAAAGTGATAATTAAGTGGGTGGGTGGCACAATCAGTGCTGCAGTCCCGCTAGTAGCATTCAATTTACAGGCCCTATGCACATGTAGCGCCACTTTACTAGGGACTTATAAGTGAATTAAATATGCGAATTGGAGATAAGCCAATATTACCATGTTTATAGGAGAGAGCACTAGCACTTTTGCACTGGTAAGCAGAGAATAGGAGAAGGGAGGCAAAAAGTCTGGGGATGACCCTGCAGAGAAGGCTAGATCCAACATATATCTATCTCGAAAAATAGGTACTGCTGCTGCAGGCACCTTACATGTCTGCAGTGTCGGAGGCATACAACAAACAGCTCAGCTGTCAGCATGAACTAAAGAAGTCAATATCTACTGAAGCCTGGGCTGAGGATAATAAAAAACAAACACGGGCAATCACTGTCCACTTTCAAATAAAGCTGCACCATAATTGGCCATGTTGTAGGCTCTTTCTGCCCCTGCGGTATCTGGCTCTACTGCACCTGAGCTTGGAAGTTGCTTTGTGCCAAAGTGCCAATGCTGACATAGCTCTGTTGGTACTTATTGTATTAAATAGCATGAGAGCTCTTTCCAGATTGGATGCACAAGGCAACACAGCACCCTGAGAAGACACGGAGAGCTGAAGTACACATGTCAGACTAGCCGAGTCCAAAGACTGGGTCAGTCTGTGATACACTCTTTAATTGCACAGTGCCACAGCTATCCTTGGAAGAGCCCCACTCCCTCCTTCACTGTTGTTATGTGCCACCTATGAAAGTCAATGCAGCCCAGCTCAGGTGCAGTATGAAGCCTCACCAAACAGGAATATGTAAAAGATAATATAAGTCAAGAGGGGTGGCATCTGAAAGTAGTGAGTCAATGCTCTTCTACCCCTATAGAGGAACCACCACTGCATGCCACCATAGGCTAGACCCAGTCATATGTAAATCAATCTTCACCCTGCTCCAATAGCAACATCTCGGCCTGAACTGCCCTGCCAGGTACTCTCTGAACGGGGGCACAAGTAATCCAAGACTAGTTTTGACCCATTTGGGGCTCTTCAGTAGGAAGTAGCTTGGTTCGGATATCAGACATTTGAACAATGAAAACAAATAAACTGAGGGGCCTATTTCTCTGCTGGTCTATGTCGCATTTGCACCACACAACGTGGTGCAAGAGTGACACAAACCTTAAGACAGATTTTTGAAGCCACACAAAGTCACTTTGCGTACCTCCTAGTGGCTCCAAAAATCTGGAGTGACACAACGCAGTGCAAATCGCTGCGTTGCTTTACTCTGCCCTGGGAAGACGTTCCATGGGCGATGTATGAGTATTCCCACAAAACTCCCATGTTTTGGACGCATTCCCAGATTTACAAGAACTTGTAAACCTGGAAATATGCCAGACTTTTACACTTTTCCAGGGGAGGCGTGACAAGGAGAAATATGGCTATTTCTCCTTGTTTCTTCCTCTTTCTATGTGTGCTGCATTCTGGAATATGCAATCCAGGATTGGTTTTGTGCTAGAAGGTAACCAGTCCTGCACAAAAACAATCCTGCATGCAAAGCAAGCACCCTTGCACCCTGTTACAAGGGTGCCTGCATTGGCGATGGACAGCCATAAGGGCACCAGTGCAGGGGAAAGGACAGAAATGTGCAGTATTTATTTAATTCAGCGCATTCCTGCCCTTTTCCTGCCATGCAGTGCAACGCAGCAAGGTGACTTGCTGTGCTGTACTGCATGACATCCCTAGAAACAGGCCCATGAGGTTTTCTTTACAATGCATACATTTACGTCGACTTTAAATACATTTTAATGAATATGACAATTACATCACTTACAATCACAACGCAGCTTTTTAAAAATCTTCACTGCTACCTTTTTTTCGAATGGGAATCCATATATATTTGTTTTATTCTGCAGAGTTGATTTTCAAAAGAACAGTAGCAGGTCTTCTGTGTCACTTCTGGCAACATTCTATGCATTGTAAACCTTTTCTCTTTGCTTTCACATTCAGAAAGCTGACCAGTGTATGGATGTACACAAGAATCAACACTGCCATCTCCTGAATTTTTAGGTAACAGCATAGTTCTTTTTATATCTGTTTTTCGAACAGTTTACATATTTGATGTAAAGGTGACATTTGTTGTCAGATTTATTAAATTCAAATTGTGTTACAGCTAAGTTGAAAAATATTGTAATTTAAATTCTTCAGAATCCTTTGCTCCTATATGTCTTTAAAAACCCTTCTAAAATTGAATGTAAAGATAAACTCCTATTTTGCAGTAATTTTTACAAATTAAATAACTTCCCATCCTTTGCTCCTATATTACTCTTTGAACCTGTTCCAAAAATGTGGAACACAAACAAGAAAGAATTCCAAATTTTATGTTAAAAAATATTGTAATTTAAGGAATTTCTACCGTTTGCTCCAAAAACCTTTTAATGGCCTTGCAAATATGAAATAAGGCAATACCTCACTCTGCGTGAAAAGGGGCATTCCATGTGTGTTGCTGTGGGCATTCCCAAGCAACACCCATGGTTTTTGACTCAGTTCCAGATTAACAACATAGCGTAAAACTAACGCCTTCCTAAAGCAGTCATTCACAAAAGGGATTTAGTAGTAGTAAAGTTAGGATTCCTAACTTTACTACTACTAAATGCCTTTAGTGAATACCGAAAGTCTTAAAGTTAGGATTCTGTCTCAGTTTAGTAGTAGTAAAGTTAGGATTCCTAACTTTACTACTACTAAATGCCTTTTGTGAATACCGAAAGTCTTAAAGTTAGGATTCTGTCTCAGTTTAGTAGTAGTAAAGTTAGGATTCCTAACTTTACTACTACTAAATGCCTTTTGTGAATACCGAAAGTCTTAAAGTTAGGATTCTGTCTCAGTTTAGTAGTAGTAAAGTTAGGAGTCCTAACTTTACTACTACTAAATGCCTTTTGTGAATACCGAAAGTCTTAAAGTTAGGATTCTGTCTCAGTTTAGTAGTAGTAAAGTTAGGATTCCTAACTTTACTACTACTAAATGCCTTTTGTGAATACCGAAAGTCTTAAAGTTAGGATTCTGTCTCAGTTTAGTAGTAGTAAAGTTAGGAGTCCTAACTTTACTACTACTAAATGCCTTTGTGAATACCGAAAGTCTTAAAGTTAGGATTCTGTCTCAGTTTAGTAGTAGTAAAGTTAGGATTCCTAACTTTACTACTACTAAATGCCTTTTGTGAATACCGAAAGTCTTAAAGTTAGGATTCTGTCTCAGTTTAGTAGTAGTAAAGTTAGGAGTCCTAACTTTACTACTACTAAATGCCTTCTTTGAATACCAAAAGTAGTACGTTTAGGATTTTGTCTCATTGTCTCAGATTACTTTTGTGAATCAGGCCCAGTGTGTTTTTGCCATGTGAATCTATCTGTTCATAGGAAGCAATGCTATAGGTATAGGATTCTTCATAGAGGCAGTGAGACATACAGAGTGCATTCTATTTTTCCTCTCAGTTGTGTTTTTTTACTAGAATTCCTGTTGCTTACAGTCATCATTTGGATTCTCCTAATAGTACCTGGATATTACACAGACAAAGAAGGAGTCTATGAGATCAATAATGAAAAAAGAGATGACATTACTCTTTTTTCCATGATTAATGTGTACAGGATATGTAATATGTAAGGTATGCAAAGCCGAACAAAACCTTTTTCTAGGAACAAAGTAGAGAATGACTATAATAACACAGGTGGACTTGCAAGAGGGAGAAAAAGTTGATTTTTCAAGGAAGAGCGCATATCAAATTCTAGAAAACACCCAATTTTTATTATGAGTCTGAAAAATACAATAATTAAATTATACAAATGCCAAAATGTTAATATAGTGTATATGTAGATTTCCGCCGTATTGGCTCACATGTTCATATCTGTCCTAATAGTATAAGCATAGTCCTGCAAATTCACAGAGCCATTCAAAAGCATAGCACTTAAAATATGAAGAAATAATTTTTGCTCTAAATTGAAACAACTAGTCATCCCTCATCATTTATATGTTTGTTTTACATTCTTGTGCCCTTTGACAGATGACAATTCCCGCATTGTTTGCCACTTTTAATCATGGAAAAAAGGAAAATCATATCAATTGGTGGTCAGAATAATTCCTTTGGAGCAAAACATGAATGCCTGAAATGAGATTGCACATGGATTAACATCTGTCTGTGTTCACTGACCCAATTTTAGCAGTAAAGTGAAAAATCGTTTCTATTTGCTTAGAAATGTGGGGATGTAACCTAAAACAGTGAACATGTTCTTCTTCAAATAGTCTTTGTGTTCCTCAAGGCATTTTTAAACTCTGTGTTTTTCAAGCTATATATAATGGGGTTACAAAGTGGAGTAACAGCAATATAGGACAAAGAGGAAATCTTGTTGACTGAATATGTTGATGTGGGACGCACATAGGTACCAAAAAGAGAACCGTAGAATAAAACAACTACGGTGAGGTGTGAGACACGTGGAAAATGGCTTGTGCCTCCCCCCTTTAGATTTAATATTTAGGATAGATGAGATGATTTTAATATATGACATTATTATTAGGTTAAAGGACATTAGTATCACTATAGTACCCATAACATAAGTAAGGGTCTCAAATGTATGTGTATTGCTACAGGAAATCTTCAGAAGAGCTGCCACATCACAGAAAAAATGGTTGATTGTGTGTGACCCACAGAAGGACAGTTGAGATAACAACACAACATGTGGTAATGGAAATATGAAACTTGATACCCATGTTCCCAAAGCCAGGCGGGTGCACACAGCCATACTAATGATAGATGTGTAACGTAAAGGATTGCAGATGGCAACATAACGATCGTAAGCCATTACTGACAGGAGAATATATTCTCCAACCACCAGGACCATGAAACAGTACAGCTGCACCAGGCACTGAGTAAAAGAAACCTTCGTGCCTTCCTGAAAAAAGTGGGCCAACATGTGTGGAAAAATGACCGTAATGTAACAAATGTCATTAAAGGACAAATTTGTGAGGAAGAAATACATAGGTGTGTGCAGATGTGAGTTGAAGTAAATAGTCATCATGATTATAAGGTTTCCTGCCAGAGATAAGAGATAAATCAGTAAAAATGAAAAAAAAAGAGGAACTTGTAGTTGTGGAAGATCTGAAAATCCTACAATCAGTAAATAATTTATTGAACTCTGATTTTCTTCTTTCATTTCTCCAGTGATTATAGGAATTTGTATTTGAAGGCAACCTACAAAGAAACATAAACAATGTCAATAAAAGTGTTGAAGCTTGAGGACAAGATTGTGTTACAAAGGTGTGTCAACACCCCACAAAGAAATATTGAGGGAACTATTCAAAAACTACGGGGGATATTACCAAGGAATTGCGATAATTATTCCAAAGCGCGCTTAGCACTGTTTTATTATCAACGCTTATCTCCAAGGCGATAAAAAATCCAGCGATAGCGGCGAAAGCCAGCAATAGCGCCAGAAATCCAGCGATGAATTCAACGCGCTAATGAAAGCTTGCTAATAGGCAGGTGAGGACTTAACCTTACAATCCACCTCCCATTGACTAGAATGGTTAAGTCAGGTTTATAGCAGGTGTTAGATTCCAGCGATAATCGCGGTTAGCGCAAATTTTCTTATCGCTTCGCGGGCATTGCGAATAGGGGGAAGTTGTGTTTGCGACTGTTTTCAGTCGCTTTTAGTTGGGAACGCCTACTTTGCATGTCATTAGCGATATATATCGCTGACATGCAAAGCGGCACCAAAACGGTCGCTTTCGCCATAAAGCTGTCGCTAACAGCTGTTAGCGACAGCTTGCTAATAGGGCAATAGAAATATCGCCGCTTTAGCAGCAAAAAGTGCCGCTAAAGTGGCGATAACGCCCTTGGTAATATGCCCCTACATTTTGTAGTATGTTTATTAGTACTACAATCACACTACAAGGCGCTATTCACTAACCTTGCTGCAGAGGTCTTTGCCTTAGGAGTGGGCAATAAACTCCACTCCATCAGCAAATTCACAGAGTTTTGCCCACTCCGTTTTCCACTGGGAATATGGAGTTCTGGCAAAATCCACCAACCACCACGTGGTATGCGTTTTCTTGCACGTTGCTCACCAACGTTGAATTGGTGAGTGTGAGGTAGAATTTGTTCCCACAGCATGATTTTTGGGCACTAGAACACCTCCCGGCAAGATTTCTAAACGCGGTCTGTTGCGGCAGGTCGCGACCGTTTGAGATGAGAAAGCTGCCACTCGAGCAAAAAATCTACTTGACTGCAGAAAGAAGCAGCTCACTCTGGCGCAGCTCATGGTGCCATTGTTGCTTATTTTATAATGCGGAAGAAGCTTCCGGCACTAAAAATCAGGACGTCCAGATTGCCATGCCGAATTCTGCTTGCTTGCAGAACCCCGTGGAATCTCACTGAGTTTTTATGTAATTTCACAGAATTCTGCGTACTGAAACTCTGCGAGTTCCTCCCGCCCCTACTTTGCCTTCTCCTCTCCAATCTTTTATGTGTGGCAAACTCCACCTAGAACGCAGAGATCTGTGCATACATAGGCCGATTTTTTGAATGTAAGAGGCCAGGGTAAGTGGCTAGAAAATAGAGAATACTTACTGTAAAATGGGTGGGGATAAGGGAGGAGAAAGGAGTGATTTAGGGAGGGTTAAGGAGAAGTTTGGGAAGGCCATGCACCCATCCAAAAATAGTAAACCCATTGCCATTCGCAAACTTCATTTCTGAGGTTATTGTAGCCAAACAGGACCCAAAACAGACCCAAGTAAGGACAGCACCACACATGACCAACCACTGTTACTGCAGCACCCTCCCACAGAAAATAATAGTGGTATGAACTTAACCTTTTAATTGTGGCTGATGCCCACACTCCCTCCCCACTGCGTCTGAAGGCCATTGGTCATCATTGGGGGGAGCTTTAAAGGACCCTCTGGTGCTTGCAGCAGAAGGATTCTTTTTTTATTTTTTTTTAGCATATGCTGCTTGGAAATAGCCTTCCAATGAGCCTGAGTCTGTTTTTTTTTCTTGGGTAATCATAATCAACATGTGTGGGTGGGGGCTGGTGTTATTATTGCTAAAGTAAAAGTAAAACAAGCCGATTGGGCTCACTTTACAATCACTAAATCAGTGCTCATGGACATAACAAGCACTGATTTATTTGGGAGCGGTATAATTAGAAAGGGAGAATCTCCCATTTCTAATGATGTCTCTTCCCAGTGGATCCCTACTTAGGCAATTACCCCAATTTGCCACATGGGGGCAGAAAGCCCACTGGACACCAGGGACATAACAAAAAAAACATAGAGGTGGGGGCTGCCCACCATTACCCCACCCCAAAAAAGGGCGCAACAGTCATTCTGGCCCTCTGGAGGCCGATTGGGGGTTTGACCCAAACTGCCTCCCCGGGAGGGGGGGGAGCCCACTAGACACACGGAAATATTTATTTTAAAAAACTTAGGGGTGTAGCCTGCTCACCATGGGCATGGCCATGCCCCCACTGCAAAAGGGATTCAAAAGTCTTTCTGCCCTCCCTGGGGAGGCAGCTTAGAGGTTTACCCAAATCTACCTTCCAGGGGGAAAAAGACTACTAGACACCAGGAAATTCAAATTTGTGCCAAAACAAACAAAAGGATCAGGCGGCCTACAGTGGCATTGAGCCATAACCTCACCGTAGAAGTAGCAATAGTGTCAGTGTCTTTCTGCTCCAATGAATGCAAATAGGAATTTTGTCCCATTTGGGGAGGTTGCTCCTAATCTACCCCAAAGGCCACTAGACACCAGGGACTTTGCATTTGGGGCAAAAGAAAGAGGTGTGAGCATTGCACTGTGTCATTGGCCATACAGCCCAGTATTTTGGTTTCTCTATGGGCAGAATAGGGGTTTGCCCCAATTTGCCCCCGGGGGTGCAGAAAGCCCACTGGATGGCAGGAATAACATTTTTTTAATAAAACAATGGGCTGGGTCTGGCCCATCAAGACATCAGGCCCCACCCTCACCCCTATAGCCTAAACAACCTTTTGGTTCCCCTGCAGACTAAAACATCAAAATCCCAATGCCAAGTGAGAGGACATTTAATTCTTTTAGGTATTTAATTTACATATGGGCCAGGAGAGTGGGGCTAAATGCCAATATTGTCCCACTTGCCGTGCCTCATGGCTTCACTTTTTGGTCTTGGCAGGACGCCACCTGGGAAACCTACGAGACACAGAAATTTCTGAAAACTCGACATCGAGGGGAATCCAGGGGTGCATGCCTTGCAATGATCACATGTCGCTTCTTACCCACAATGTCTGGCATACCTCTAACTCAGCCTAAAGTCACCGATTTTCCTTCCATGTTCGTGATGTAAACTTCTGAAATGCACAGGGATCCACAAAATACTTTCTGCCCAGTGTCTCTCCACTTCTGATCAAAACATTATGCTTCTTGTATGGGTGGGCCTACCGCCTGCATTTTCTATCAGAAAAATGCCCTGATTTGGCAATGGGGAGAGCTGCCTTAACTGGGCCCAAGCTAGGCTGCCACCTAGAGAAAGCTACTAAACCCAGACATTTCTAAAAACTGGACACCCAGGGGAGTCCAGAGTGCTATGTCTTGCATGGATCCCAGGACATTTTCTTACCCACAATTCCATGTAAACCTCAAACTTTACCTAAAATCACAAATTTTCCGGATTTGATTTGATTTTGAATTTGTAGAGCGCAACAGTTACCCAAAGGCATCAAGGCACTAAAACCAGCTGCCCAGAGCTAAAATCTAACTGTAAATCCTCCTGAAAAAAGCTGTTTGTAAAGAATAAAGCCAGGTTTTAAGTGCTTTCCTAAAAGGCAACAACTGTGGGACAGCCCTCATGCTTTGCAGAAGAGAGTTCCAGACTCTACTTGCAGCAATCGAGAAGGCTCTCTCTCCCCATTTCTTCTTTCTAGTCCTAGGCATAGCGAGCAGGTTTCGGTGTGCCCAACACAGTTTTCTACTTTAATCCTTGCAGGACTGGGGAGAAAAAGGGTCTTATGCACTGTACAGAGCGTTTTAAACATAATGCGCTTTCCAATGGGGAGCCAATATATGGCCCCCAACCCCATAGCAGCCGATTGGTGCCTGGGAATGTCAGGAGTTATTCTAGCAAGAGCATTCCGCGATACTTGGAGTTTGTGGTGAGTGCTAATGTTGGTGTCCAGACAGAGCGAATTGCAATAGTCCAATCTGGACATAATCAGGGCTAATGCAACCTGATTTTGTGCAGGCTGAGGAATAAGAGGAAATCATGCTTGTGATCCAGAAGCAGGTTCCCAC